>BJBW01014559.1:0-12325 GCA_004320125.1 Scolopax mira | reverse complement strand
GAAATTTTTCACTCTAAAGATAGTGAGAGCCTGGCCCAGGTTGCCCCGAGAAGCTGTGGCTGCCCCATCCCTGGAGGGGTTCAAGGGCAGGTTGGAGGGGGCTTGGAGCAACCTGGTGTGGTGGGAGGTGTCCCTGCCCAGGGCAGGTGGGGAATGGGATGATCTTTAAGGTCCCTTTCAAGCTGAACCTTTCTGTGATTCTATGTTATGCAGTCCGGCCCACAGCAGCTCTTTTACTGGAATGAAAAAGTAAAACCTGCACCACTGAAAATCCACTCTGGTTTACCTAGGAATAAGGATCATTTGAGCAATTAGTCTCAAAGAACAGAAACTCTATCTTAACAGGATGGAGTTATGTGTTTTAAATAGAGGTTTGTATGTATGCAAATAGAGCCCTGCAGTGTTAGACGGCACAGACGTGAATCTCCTTCTCTCTTTCCTCTCCTGGTGTACGTCTCTCCACTCAACCTCTTTGACTTCTCTCTGCCCAACACTATCCAAACTAATGCTGGTGGGAATTATTCAACCATGTCTCACTCAGTTGCACCCGTTAAGGACAGCTGGAATGCTATTCCCATTAATCAGCCACGCACTCATGTCTTGAGCCTGCACACTCAGTGCCTACAGGAGCTGCCAGAGACCATCCTGCTATACCTTGAAAAGTCCATGCAATTAGGTATTTCTTCAGCTTAAACAAACGCACTCTTGGCAGCACAAGGAACTATATGAAACCATTTGGTGACAAATTTAAGTATATGCTTGTTTACCCATCCAAGAAACTCAATCAAGATGCTTTACACTATGTACTTTGCAGCAGTGTAGGAGCAGCTGTCATTTCAGACTTCTTAGTTTTCTTTTTACTCTTTAGTACAGAAGCATACCAGCTTGGGGGGGACACAGCCAGGACAGCTGACCCCAGCTGACCAAAGGGACATTCCACGCCATGTGGTGTCATGCTCATCAATAAAAACTGTGGGAAAGGAAGATGAAGAGGGGATGAAGGGTTCAGAGTTATTATCCAATATCTTTCCACGTCCCTTACTTACTGTGTGCTTACACACGTAGCAACCCTGCTTTCCTGGAGATGGCTAAACAGCTGCCTGCTCGTGGAAGGCAGTGAATTAATTCCTTATATTGCTTTGGTTGAGTGCATGGCTTTTGCTTTACCTGTTAAACTGTATCTCAGAAACTGTCTCAGTTTTACCCTCTTGATTCTCTGCCCCATCCCACGGCGGGGGAGCGAGTAGCTGAGGGGGGCCAAAGTGCCTGCTGGGGTTAAACCAGGACAACCAGGAAGTTCAAAAGGCAAAATGTCTAAACATGCAGAGTCAAACAAATCTCTGAGAGGCATGAATTAATGCAACAGAAAGAGTAAGTGGGGAATAAATGTGTTTAATCCCTACTAAAACAATAACACTAATGAAAGCAGACAAGCCACGAGGTCAGATGCACCCACTGAGCTCAGATGCCTTTCTTCAAGTCAGTGCTCTGACTCCAAAAGCACTACAAATAAGCACACCACTAAAATTAAAGTCATTTTCACACAGAAAAGGAGCCATGGTCAGTTGCTTCTACACCTACTACATCTACAATATTCCTACAAAAAGCCTGGGAAGTGCCAGTATCAAAGTAAGCAAAAATCTAATTCACCATCAAATATTTAATCAATTAATCATGAGATCTCTACTGAATCAATCCAGTGGCTCCTGGTATCTCCTGGTAACATGAGAAACCAGCCAATGTATTCATCTCCAGCTAGAAACTAAAATGCCAAAGCTTTTTTACCCAGTGCTTCCCCTTGAGGAGAAGAAAATTAGAGAAAATACTGCACTATGTAATACGCTCTGATTTGTGTAATCTAGATGATAATCTATTTTGAACACATACTTAAATCAAATTATAGTTTAAATTGTACCTTAAACTGTACAGCATAATGGCAATTACTGTTAGAGTATTAACACACAACAAATCCTGAAATACCTTTTGTTAAATGACTGTCTGAATTTTTACTAACATATATAAAATTATCACTTCTGCAGAGAAACACAAGAAAAGCCCAATGCACACCCATGCTTACACACCTGCATCCAATGCACACGACTCACATACCTCTCCAAGTGCTTCATAGCGCTTTTGGTTCCATCTATGCAAATCTTCACGATAATTAAAAACAAATGGTTCCCCGGTTTTTATGTGTCTTAACTGCCCTTCTGCAAAAGAAACAAAACAGTCAAGTTTTAATATACTTCTTCATTAAAACTAAGAAACATTTCATTGCTGAAAATTTTAAAAGAAGCCTACATCTAAAGATTGAGTTACCTATTATGATTCCCTCTCATTTTTTAGGGAAAACAATTGTAGCATAACAACAAAATGCATTCCCTTTGAATGCCAGATAAAGCTAAACACAAGTGATGACAGTGAAATTACACGCAGATAACAAATGCCAAAATGCTTTGCAGGAAATGTTTGTGTCTCAACTGCTATGGATTAGCAGTGAAATGTAAACATTAGCAGTTAATATTTGATCTGCAGTGTCAATTAGGTGATCAAATTGTAGCTACAAATCCCCTACTTCAAAAACCAACTGCATTTGGGAAGAAAAGTGAGAAGAAAATGGGCTGGAGGCTGGAAGGAAAGGAAACATTTATTTTGAAGATTAACAACATTCTAAATTAATCTTAAAAATACCATGTCCTCAGTTAAGGTAAATATCTTAACCCCCGGGCACAGTGCAATCAAGAAAGAGCTCTGAGATTCAGGGAACACTGATATTATAACAGCAGAATAAAGCAGAATGCTTGATCAGAGCAAAACCATATGCTATTCTTAGATTCCGGTGTAACTTTCTGCATTTGGCCTTGTTTACAGAAAAAGTTACGCAGCATACCCAACCACAGATGAAGACACAGAATGAGTTAAAACAACAATAGTAATAAAATGTCAACCAATAGGAGGAAAACAGCACAAAACAGGTATCTTACCAGTAATATTTCAGCTTATTAAACAAAACACAAGTTATGATTTCAGACCATCACAACACTGCAGGAAATTAGGCAAACATTAAAAACAAGGATATGTAGAAGTACCTCCTTTGAAAGCTGAAATGTCAGCATGATGAAAACAAGGTTTCTCAGCAAAATATTTCCACTTGAATAGTAAGAAATTGCTAACCTTGTTCACACCTTTTTAGGACCTTTATATTTTTATGCTTGATGCTTTAAATAAAATACGTAAGACCTGATATCTCTCATATTTATGCTTATCTGCTTATTTGAAATTTTTTTTCCAGAACCTGTCTTATCTCATGTACTAGATACCTGGGAAATATTTCTCCTCAACTTCATATCCCTCTCTCGGGTCCATATAACTTTTTTCTCATATTTTCATGACAACTCTACCTTCAGCTGTTTCTTCGCAGCTAGGTACTCTCTCTATGATACTTCTCAGCTATATTTATGCCACTTAATAGTACACAAAGTTGTCTCTCCACAAGTAAAGTTGTATGGCATATTTTTTTCTTTGGCTTTCTGGACCCCTTGCCTCCTGCAGATTCTTTAAATCTGGTAAAAATCTTTCTTACCTTTCTACCATAAACAGACTCATGATTATGACATCCAAATTAATGCACAGCAGCAAAATGGAGGCCTGTTTGCTTTGCTGACCAGCAGCACATGTAACAGCGCTTGCTGAATTCTACGGGAATCACTCAGGCTGGGAGGTTAGTGATGGAATATTCAATAACAGCATTCTAAAACATCGTTCCCCAAAATTCAAATTTCAGCCCTTTTTATCAACCACATATGAACCATTAACTCTGAAGTCAGTAAGGAAGACAGTAGACACTCTGCAGATCTAAAAATAAGGAGCTGAAAAGTGACAGAGCTGAACCCCTCCCATCAAAGAAAGAGCATCACTTTCATGACACTTTTAGTCTCTAAGTACCTTCCTGTGAAAGCCATCAGGGTATTAAAAAGCTAAGTGTTGCATAAATGACTATCATTTAAAGGAAAGCTCTTTTTTTTTTTTCTTCTTTAAAAGTGGAAGATGTAAGACATGCAGATTTAGAAACTAAAGTTCCTCTGTTCACAGAACAGGCACTGCAAAGAAGTAGAATTGTAAACGTCCCCATTTGTCCTACAGGTTTCAAACAATCTTGAAAGAGCTGTTTCCTGGAGTCTGGTATTACTTTAGCTCAGCGGCTCGTTTCTCAGCTGGATTTTAAAATGTATGCAATGGAAATTATAAATACTACTAACTCATTTAACACACCGATTCATCGAGCTGGAAGTACTTGTACTCATCACACACTTCGCTGTAACGCAAAGCCGAGACCCACACCAGGAGAGTAAGTCATTGCTCATCCCTCCATCAATACAAACAGGTGTTTTCCTACTGGTATTCAAGAAATAGCTGGGATAAAATATTATCTAAATAACTTCTAAATAACCCATAAAAATGAATCAGTAAATAAAACATTTCTTAAATGAGCGACCACTCTTTGATTTTGCCTTTTTAATGCTAATGCTACAGAAATTACTTTCAGAATTTTTGTGTCAACACTTCTGTCAGAGAGAAAAAAGAAGATATAACATATGCACAGTACAAACTGCGGGAAAGTAGCAGAAGATTGGCGAGGAGGACTGTAAACACGCTCAAGTGACTCGCGTGTGGGGTGCTGGAAAACACATATATTGCACTAATTGTTGCTTAGTCCTGTGTGCTCAACAAGTAGAACATCTGCACTCGGATAACACAGGCCTGGGGTGGACTCGGGGGCACCTTATTGAATGTGCCTGAGATTCCTGCCCTGCTGTTGAAGAGATCAAAGGGCAGCAGAAAACTCTGCTGGCCAAAATCCTTGAAAAACAGGCCCAAACAGCCAGTGGGAGCTCTCTGGCTCCCTCACTCCCTTGCTAACAAGGACTCACTTGCCTGCGTCCCCTGCTCGCCTGCCTCTGCCCGGGTGCTGCTTCAGAGGTTCCCTGATCCACGAGGTGTTGGGATTTAATTTGTTCTTTGGCCTTAATCCATGGTTTTGTGGTTGATTCCTGTGTCCTGCCTGCACCGGCTCACACAAAACCTACAGTATTGTATAAAACGAGGGATTTTTGTGACAATTTTGTGAAATAAAAGAATATCACTTAGCTAGATTTACAAGTCTGTTAACAAGAAGGTTTAAAATTTTATTCTTAACAGAAAAGTGTGAAGTTCTAATAGGGACTTATAAGACATAATTAAAGTTCTGGTAACCTTCAACATTATTCTAAGTAGAGCCTTTACAAAGCATATATGACTTACTTTCATTAAAAACATACTCAAATCCTTCCAGAGTATCAGGAAATTCGAGTGGCGGCTCATCTTTTTTCATCAGTTCGTCCAAGTCTATTCTAGACAATAAATCTAAAAAAGGAAAAGAAACATTACATAATGCATGCTACATCTTTTTTATTTCCTTATTATCACTGAGAAAATGTGTTTGCTCAGATTTGTAGATCTTAATGGCAGAAGGACATCCCACATATTACTAAACATAGGACTTTGTTATGGGAAGTCTCATTCCAGATTCAAAAGCTGGGCCTTAATGTCAGCACATCTTCTTATGTATTTATTTCTTCATCTATTTACATAACTCTAATGTTGATCAAAAAAATGCCCAAGGTCAGAGAATCCACCAAAGACATAGTGATTTGTTTCAAGGATTCATTCTCTTCAATGTTAGAAATATGTCTCTGGTATGCACCGTGGTTTTAACATGAATTTACCAAGTCATTGATACACTCTTCTTTGTCTTCTTGAAGAGTCCAAATTACAAAATGCACATCATCTCATGGGTATTTACCAGTTGTGTGGTCACAACACTCCTTAACTCCCCTCTGATACCCAAATAGACTGAGTTTTCTCTCAATCACCCTCCTTTAATAACTCTCGAGGCAGAGAGAATTGCCATCCATGGCACATACATCCTAGTTTTCAGACCAGGATGCATTCAGTAATGCAAATACATTAAAATAAGTACAGTCTGCATTCTTCACCCCAGATTTAAGGATTTGTATTGAACCAGAGACAAACATATAGAAACACCTTTTGGTTACAACTAACTACTAAACAAGATAATACTCAGATATTGCTCTTTGTTCATCACCCACACAACCCACTGCCATCATTTTTACATAAATTCTGATTATCAGTACAAAATCATCAAGAAATGACTCAGCAGGATTCCAAGGAAATTTATTTTCCTTTTTCCTCATAGATGAATTTGAAGACCACGTTAAAAACATCCAGTCCAGGAGTTCTACACTGACTTTTCACTACTATTGTTTCATAAGTCAGGGTACCAGGTATTATCAAGGAAATACATTAAGTTTTCAAAGTATGTTGGTTTATTACCTTTGTCATCCAAACCTGAAACTCAAAGTAGAGAAAACAGTTAGAAAAGACTAATTTTCTTTAACCTTGCTTTGTTTGACATTAACTATACTTCCCTCCTTTAATTAGCTAAAATCATTATTTGAATAGGTTTTTTATTGCTATTTTTGCTTTGTCTTGTTGCCAGTGACAAGCCCATAGGTTACCCACATTACCTAAGCTTAGTATTGGTATGATAATCCTTTGAAATTTCTAATGTGTTTAAAATGTGCTGAAAATCAGCTTCAACATTTTTGAGAGTTCCTTGGCCTGCTCTCCAGGTTCACACGACATTCACTCCAGCATCCACATGATTGTCTCCACCTCCTTCTCTAAGCGATTCCACCAGGTGAAGCTGGAGGACCGAAAGCCATCTTGTATGACCACTGAAATTTAACATCTCTCCAACACACGCTATAGTATCTGAGCATCTCTGTGGTATCTAAACAGCTACACAGCAGTGGATGTTGACCGGAAGATATGACTTTCTCAACCATAGCTCACTTTTACATCAAATGTGTTTAATATCCCCATGACATTCAACTGTATGCTTGTTCTTGTGCACTGTCCTTTGAAAGTTCTAGGGGAGCTGCTTTGGTCCTCAACCAAATCATAGGAGAAGGAAAAAAAAAGTTTGTCAAAGAAGTTTTTCAACAACAGGACATAAAAAACCCACCCTTTCTTCCTCTATGTTTACAACATTCCAGGTAGTAAAACAGTCTTTAGCATGTCTTTCCTTGGTGAAGGGACTACAGTCAGACCATATCTCTAGAATTTAATTTCACCACAGATTTCATGTCTTCTCACTGTGACCTATTTGGAAATGTGTTTACACAAAAGTGTCAGTTGCTATATAATAAAATATCCATCTTCGAAGGAGCAATACTGTATGAACTATATTAAGCTTATCCATAGTATGTACAGCTTGTCATGATCTACGGATTCCACCAAAGTCACTCAAAGAGACTGCAATTGGTCTGTCCTCCAACCACTGACACAACCACCTTATCCTGTGCAGTTTTTTCAAGTTAAAACTAGCTGAAGTGTTCTTAGAACTTTTGAGATTCTTTCAAGATCCAGTCCAACATTCTTGCCTGAGATCTTGGGACTCTCTGACTCAATCAAGAGTAGTTCAACGCAGCCCAAAACTGACTGATCTGCAGGATACCTTCTGCAGCTCAATTGTTGGTCACTATACTGCATGAAGAAAACAACCTCCTCATAGAAAGTTTCCATTATGTGGAGTGTTTCTCAGACACTAATCCTTGATGAAAATCAAATTAATATGAAGTATAAAATTAGTTTTACTTTTCCAAACACAAAGTGTAATTTCCTCAAAATATAGTAATTTGAGATAATCAGTACAAGGCTTGAAAAAAGCACCATATACACTTTCACCAAACGTATCACAAAAACCCAGGTATAACTGAAGAAACGTTACAGCAAACTAGAACATGTATTCCTAATGATACTTTGGTAGAGATTAAGTTTTCTTAACTTCAAATCTAATGCTTGGTTAGCTTACTTGTATGTCTAACCAACTGCATATACTTCCAAAATTGAAAAGCAGTATTTAAAAGATGTAATTTCTTTATTTTTTTCTCAAGAAAATTGCTCTGCAAAGTCACTTAGGTCCATTTAGTTTTTTAAAACATACAATGCAAAGAAAACTTTATAAAATCAACATGGTAATCAATGTCCTGAAAATGTTTTCCCTGCTAACATTCTAGTCAAAGACATTTTTAAAAACTGTAATATGGTTGCATAATTATAAAATGTAAGTGGCATAAAAATTAAATGATAACTCCCAGAAACTAAGAACACAAAAGCACCAGTCAACTTTCTCAAAGGATAATTATGAAAATTAAAAAAATTAATGGATATCTTATTATGTTACTCCGTACCACAGATCATTATTTTTTATATCCTCTTATGAAAATACTGATAATGGACACACCATTAGACAAAAAGCATTAGCATAGATGGACTAATAGTTTCTTACAGTATTGTGACTCACAGACTCTAACACACAGTTATATCAAACAATTTTCTTTCCCTTAGTAATTGTTTATGATATGTCAATATATGTAAAAAGAAGGCAAAAAGACTCATACCCTTTAATGCAGTAGTTTTCTCTTTTTCGTCAGGGCCTCCTTGCTGGAGCTGAGCCATCATCACTCCAACTGTCAACAGATTTAAAATACTGAAGTAAAAGTACATTAATCTTCAAAGGAAAATCTGAAAATCAACAAAAGTTGGAAATTAACACATTTACTGACCTCTGCTTCAACAGATCTCATTTGCTACCGCTTACATCACAAAAGTCCAGAACTTGCTTCAAAAGCAGAACTTCCCTCAGTGTTATAAACCCATGAGATGTGCAAGGTAAAATTGAAATTAACTTTTTCCTCTCTTTCAGAAGTTACACTAGACACTCTAGAGTCTCATCACATTATCCCAGATTAAGACAATTTACCCCAAAGCGTGACACACACTCCAGTGTCAAGTTTGGTCAAAGATTCAAGTTCACAAGAATGAACCCCAACTTCTACCTAATCCTAAAAGGACAACTCTCTCAAAGAGATTTCTTTTTTTGTGATCCTAAGGTAACGTCAGCAAATGAGAAGCCTTTTGGAAAAGCACCACACTTTTAAGGTAGTAGAAGGTGCAAGAAAAATGAAAACATAATCAATAGAATTTGTACAATCTTTAAGGATTTTCTTTATCAATTAAATCTACTTTATTGTTCTCACAGTACTATATAGTTTTGTTTGGGCAACACAGAGCCCACAGTTTTAAACCACGGTGATTTCTGCAATACACTATCAGCACTGAACTGTATAGAGCACCTGTCCAGCTAAGGAACAAACCTGAATATATTCAAGGTGAGATTTTACATGAAAAGCATATTTCTGAATTTTTCCTGTTGCACTGGAGGCAAACCAGACATTCAGCTCTGCAATCCCTTTCATCCCAGATCTGATACCAGGGGAGCAAACTAACACATCGCAATCATCACGTCCTCTTTCTCAGCAAAAAAAGAGACTTCAGTGCATTGAATTCTTCTTTGTTTTATCTGTCAGTCATTGCCAATTTGTTTCACTCTTCTCCCCAATATACTTTATTGTGGATGAGTTTGCATGAACTGTACCTCTGGAGCAATTTGTAACTTTCAAACAAAGAGTAATAGGATTCACTGACTACTACTGGCTCCCTAATACTTAACATCTGTAAGAAAGAACCCCAAAATGCTTTATTTTAAGTAACAACAGCTCACTGCAAGAGCAGCAGGAAAAAAAATGAAAAATAAATCAAGCATAATAAAGACTATTTTTCTATTATCTTTAGAGAAAACCTAATATATGAAACATTTTTTGTAGGTTAGGGAAAAACACAGCAATTTAAGGGAGTGATAATTAACTAAGGAGAGGCTTTGGGGGGGTATTGTTTGTATGGGGTGGGGTTCAAGAAAATCCAATAATCCATTCTATAAATTGGACCTACGGGAGACTTCAACACCTCCCTTTGGAGAAGGCTGCTCAGATTAAGCTGATGGGAAATGACAGTACACTCCCAAATATCTTTAAAACTCCACCAGGAAAGCTCTGCTTAGATTGCATATTTTTTAAATTGTGACACAACTCAACTCATGATTCAGTTAGAATGTGCATCTTTGGGATAACACTTTAGTCACGTTAGCACTTACAACAAAAGTAATCAACACAAATAAGAGCAAAACCACAGAGACTTACAGTCAATGGATATACTCAATGTAAATATTAATATTACTCAAATCTCCATTCAAATACATGGATGGTATTGAAGACTTCTCTCAGATGCTTCCAAATAGTCCAGAGACAAAAGTAAACAAAATACAAAATCTTGTCCATCATCAGTTTGTACATTTGCAATACAGAACCATGTGCACTCTAGAACATCATTTAGAAAATAAACTAACCCACTCTTAATTAAAGCTATCAGAAGTGCTAGACAATGACAGTGATAGTGCTTTGTGAGAGCCCAGGTGGAAGCTGTTCTAGTCATACAAATGCAATAGTCCTCCCTACACAACATTTGAAAACTCATCATTGGATATAGGCAAGTTCATGCAGTTACCAAATAATAAAGCTGCTCAAAGTTCTCTTATTATCCAAGGGAAGAAACATAAAATTTATCTGCAGAGATGTATCTTGATAAACTAACCTCCAGCCCCTAATAACATAAATCAAAGCAACTACTAAGAGTCCCTGGCTTAAGAATTCTTACTCTTGCCTTTTCAATGGATGCCCTTCTTCTTCCTTTAACAGATGAAGACCCTGCCATGGAGGAGAAAGCAGATAACAGCTTCATGTGCCAAATCAGAAGCACCAAAGTAAATAAACAAACAAATAAATCTGAATATAGCTTAGAGAGAGAGGATTTCCAGTTCTTTTTGACAAAGTAAAAAACTGTGACAGCAGCCACTGGAGGGAGGACTTGATATTGGAATGAGGATGAAAGAAGCACACAGTATTTTATGCATTGTTTGTGTGAACACAGCAGTTTGTTGAATCCCTCACTGATATTTGTTTAAATGACAAATACAAGAAATTAGATGAGAGGGTTGGATTTCCTTTCTTTGATAGACAGATGTCAAATCAACTACAGTCGGATGGTGCAGAAATGAACAGTGGGAAAATTATAAAGCTCCGTGAATGGTTGTTTATAGATAAATGCAGGAACTTCTTTTTCTACAGGCAGGATGCCCTCATTCCAGGCATCACTTACCAGCCCCAGTCATCTTCAGTGGCATTCACTGACCACTCCACACCACTCACCAATACCATCATCAAGTTTCTCTTAATAAATACAGATTACTTTAAATGTGCAATTCTGTACAATTACTTAGATGATTCTTTTAAAAACATCTTCTCTGTGACTACTTTTTGCATTAGCTACAGCAAACATACTTCCTAAAACAACGTTACTATTCACCCGAAGAAGTATTTACAATAAATAAGTTTATTGCCAAGAGAACATATATTTATTTGTATGTATCTTGCTTTCCCATGCAAACTGAAATATTCTATCACAAAATATCTTATGTATATTAGGTGCCTCTTGAAATCCACGCCCAGCAATACTTAAAATAATTGGGCAGAAGAAATACTCCGGTTTCAGGGTTTCACATGAGACAACAAGGTTGCATTTTCATCATAACCCTATTAATGCAACTACAGAAGTGAGAGCTTCACAAGAAAATGGTCACTAAATTTAAAAAACAAAACAAACCACAACCAAACCCTACAGACTTTTGCACACTTGAGGGAACATATGTACATATTTCATGTTCTTGTTTGTAAAGTGGTACTGGAAGTTTGACCACCGAGCTTGAGACTGTATGACAGTGCCAGTCTTCAAACCAAACTAGACACCTTATCATATATTCTGACTCTGAAACAAATGCAGACAGATTTCTACAGACTTCATTGCCTAAACACAGCTATAAATGTGACCAAAAAAATGTAGTATGTGATTTTTGCTCTTCATTAGCAATACCTGACATGAAGTCAATGGTACAAATGTTCCAACAACAGCTAGAAATGTGGTGCTAACCCACTGCAAGTGCAACGCAAGAAGAAAACACACAAGTATTTTCAAATAGTGCAAGTCCATCAAGTTTATCTGGACATAATCTGAACAAGAGTCATCATAGAATCACAGAATCATAGAATTGTTGAGGTTGGAAAGGACCTTTAAGATCATCTAGTCCAACCAGACAACATAACCAGAGAGATTTGGGCGTGTTGGTGGATAAGAAGCTTAACATGACCCAGCAGTGTGCATTGTCAGCCCAGAAACCCAACCCCATCCTGGCTGCATCAAGAGAAGTGTGGCCAGCAGGTCATCGGGAGGTGATTCTGCCCCTCTGCTC
>BJBW01014558.1:34020-63857 GCA_004320125.1 Scolopax mira | reverse complement strand
TTGCCCTCTACAGCTCCCTGAAAGGAGGGTGTAGAGCGGTGGGGGCTGGCCTCTTCTCCCAAGGGAATCATGACAGGAGCAGAGGAAATGGTCTGAAGGTGGGGCAGGGGAGGTTTAGATTAGATATCAGGAAGAATGACTTTCCTGAAAGGGTGGTCAGGCCCTGGAACAGCCTGCCCAGGGAGGTGGTGGAGTCACCATCCCTGGAGGGATTTAAGAAATGTGCAGATGCAGCATTTCAGGGCTGCTCTAGTGCTCTCGTGCCCGGGATTGTTGAGTTGGGTGTGTTGTGTGTGGTTTTGATTTTGCTTTTTTTTTTATGTGTGTGTATGGTTGGACTCAATGATCTCAAAGGTCCCCTCCAACTATGAAGATTCTGTGATTCTGTGAATGGGGTTTTGGCCTTGAATAGATTTGGCCAGAAGATGGATATATCTCTGGGCTGTACCAGTCATCCATAGCTCGGCTTTAGCCTCGCTGCTGTCAGAGTCATTCTAGCATTAGGCAATGACCCTTCCTGTATCTGTGACACACAGGCGAGATGTGTGTAAGTGGTTCTTCAATGAGACCTGACTCTTTTTAAAAGGAAGGTTGTAACTCGGAAAGGATTTTCACCAGGTACATGGAGCTGAAAGTTTGATTCTTAAAATCACCTTTTCTTCTGAAAAGTCCTGGCACCAGAATATGATTAACTGTGCTATTTCTGTCACATCTTATTTCATGAAGTCCATGGTAGCACCATGGAAGCTGGAGAGTATTATTTTACATAGCAAGCAGATTTAATTTCGAGATGTATGCTGACAGCCTGTGTTACTCCTTCTGTCAAAATAAAACAAAGTCATTAAGTTTGGAAAACCTCACATACTCTTTTTACTTGATGTTTAGAGCTGCTGAAAATGCTTTTACAGCCAGAAACACACCTTCTTGGCTTGCGCTGGGTCAATAGAGCTACTGGCCTTCCAGCTCTGTCCTTCTGTACCAATGGCTACGCGGGGGAACCTTTTATCTATTTGTTAATATAAGGTCAGACCCTAAAGCCCACACGAACTTTGTGTCCCAGCACAATGCTCCCTGAAGTCAAAAGATTTTTTTTTTTCTGAATACAATCATAAAGTCACAGAATGGTTAGAGTTAGAAAGGACCTTAAAGGTCATAGAGTCCCAACCCCCTGCCCTGAGCAGGGACATCTTCCACCAGACCAGGTTCCTCCAAGCCCCATCCAGCCTGGCCTTGAACCCCTCCAGGGATGGGGCAGACACAGATTCCCTGTGCAACCTGTTCCAGTGTCTCACCAGCCACACAGCAAAGAATTTCTTCCTAATATCTCATCTAAATCTCCCCTCTTTCAGCTTAAAATCCCTTGTCCTGTCACTACAATCCCAGACAAAGAGACCCTCCCCAGCTCTCCTGTAGCTCCCTTCAGATATTGGAAGGCTGCTATAAGGTCTCCCTGGAGCCTTCTCTTCTCCAGGCTGAAGAAGCCCAGCTCTCTCTGTCTTCACAGGAGAGGTTCTCCAGCCCTCAGATCATCTTCGTGGCCTCCCCTGGACCCGTTCCAACAGGAACTGACTAAATATGACTAAACACGTCAGGAACTAGATCTGTATTTGTTCAGTGCCAACAGCGTGTTCAGTACTGTCAAGTATGTAATTGTTTCTCTTGCAGGCATTTAAAATGCTTTATGTCTCTACAGATCAACCCCAGGCCCTGCTTGGGCCTGGAGCAGGGCCAACCTTCTATTGGGCGGGAGAGACTCTGGCCGTTACCCGTTGCCATGGCAACCAGGGTCAGCTGACAGGGGGTTTACCCCGTGAAGGGGCTGCACCTGTGGGGAGGCGGGAACAGATCAGGTGACCCGAACTGACCAATAGGGTGTTCCCGCCTATCTGCCACCCTCAGTACAAGAGGTGAGGGAGCAGAGGGCTGGGGTTGGTTTAGTTGAGGTCTTCTTCTTGGGCTTTTGTGTTTTGGCTGCTCTTTGAGGGAGCTTCTTCAACGTGGAAGACTTTGTCAGTTTGTTGACCGTCGATCTCTGTCAGCGTGTTCTGGAATCCCGTTACTGAGACCAGTCTGGAACGTTCCCAGCATCTGCAGGTGACACCTCCCTGGGCACTTGATATGGTTTTCTATGTATTTTTATATACTGTATCTATTTTATTATTAATATTTCATTGAAGAAGATTAGGGTTTTTTCCCTAAACTCATAAATAACCTCTCTTCTTCTTCTCCCTGGAGTGAGAGGTGGGGGAGAGATCTGTTGTTGCCTCATTGCCCAGCCCAAGCCATGACACTCAAGTAACTCTATGTTTTTTGATGAAAGACTTTTTCTGTAGGGCCATAGCTCTCAAAACCTTTCTGAACAAGTGTTGGTTTTGGTTTTTTTTCTTTGTTCCTGCTTGCAAGGAAAGTTTTTCCTTTCCACAAGGAAAAACCATATGGGGCTTCCTTTTTCTAATTGTGAAATTCAATTATTGAAAAGGCAAGGAAATGCAAACTGAAATTCAGGCCATACTGAGTAGTAGAAAAACTTCCTATGGAAATGGAGCTCAAAACTTAAGCTATAAGCCGATAGGTTCATTTCACATGAAGTTCATTTGGCAAAGGATATTTGATGCTGTACTACTAAGGATTAATGGAGTAATTTTAGCATAAAGTAATGTGCTAGAAAAAAAGACCCCTGAAGAAGTGAATAAATAAGTGACTTCCTTACCACCTTTCAGATTGTGGGAGTGTTCCCCAGTGCAGCTCTGAGGCAACCCCAGGGCAGGTTTCCTTGGCTCCGGAGACAAAGGTCTTGTGCTCTCCAGGACTGCAGAGGTTGATAGGACCATCCTCTCTTGTCCCCTTACCCTTTCCGTTGGTGACCCCTATCTCAGAGTTTCACCCCCTCAAACTCTGCCTTTGGGGAGGGAGGCAGTGAAGAGCTGAGTCACTCAGCCTCGGGGTGCAGAAGAGATAGAGGCAGATCTACTTTGGACCTGACTTCTGAGGTGGCCCTGCTTTGTTCAGGAGGTTGGACATACCTCCACAGGCTTCCAACCCTTATGACTTCATGTCATTTGCAGTGTGAGTCATTTCAAAAGCTTGAGCAGTTTTTCATGTAGCATCTTATTTAGTTATTGGATATCCTCAGCATTTAAAAGGCATTTCAGAGCTTTTCTACTATTCAGTTTTTCAGCCTCGGATTAATGGCAAATACTTCTCTTTTGGCGTTGCCTCTGAAAATCATCTTATTGTATTGATACAGGACAATCAGCTCCTGAATCAAATGGAGTGTGTGTGTCCTTGAGCAACACCACAGAGCTCCTAAGTCACCTGTGTAATTTTAGAGCCATTTTTCTGTTATGGTATTAGATGAATATAAGTGACCAGGAAAGATACACTGAAGTGCTGCAATTTATGAATCGATTGTTCCAAGAAACTATTAAGACTAGCATTGAAGAGGTGGTCCCCCTCTACCAGAGATATAACAAGTGCCTGGGAACCAAATATTTAGATGTAGTAAGTGCATGACAAATAATCAAAGAAATGAAATTGTTTGCCAAGTAGAAATGTATTTAATGAGTCAAATCCAGTTCAGACACAAAAACAGTTTTTTTCAGTTTGTCCTTTGAATTGTAGTTTAGTAATAGAGTCAAAAATGGCTGAGCAGGGGAAGCAACCTGTCAGTCAAACTGTGGTACCTTTACTTTCAAAAAGCTTTCTTTTCCACAAAGGGTTCTATTTATTTGGTGTAGCAGATGGTTATGTCATGCAGCCTTGAGGTTGTAAGTGAAGACCTGAGGCGAGGTTAGCTCTAGGACCACAAGCTTTTCACTTGATAAACCAGAAATAAACACTGTCTCCTCTGAACTGAAACACCGAGGAGAGCAGGATGTTAACTTTTATTGTGTATCCTGTTTTTCAGTCAGTTCAGTATCACTTTTAAAAACTTGCAGAGCCTTCTGCAGGCTTTGTGTGAACAGAAATAGTCCCAGGCAGCTATTCTTCTGGCTTGCTGAAAATTAGTATCAAGCACTTCTGCGATGCAGTCTAGACAGGAAATTGCCTTGTCCTTCAGCAGAACATTGATTAGGTAATTCATTACATCAGTCATTGAAGACACTCCATCCTTTGAAAATTTTTTTTCTGTGGCTCTGATACAGGTAAAATCTATAGGTGTTCTCTTCTAAGTAGTTGAGTTATCTTGATGTACCTTAGGCTGGACATCTCACACGTGTTTTCTTAGGACAGCAATTCTTTCTGTGGCTAAGCCAATTGAAGAAAAACATTAAGCTTCCCTGATGCTTATCTGTAGAGTGCTCAGGATACAGGACAGAATAAGCCTCCTATAAAGAACTTTTGGTACTTCTGTTCCTCTTCAGCTGGCAAACAATGGCTTTTGTTCATGTCTGAAATATTTGTGCTCCCCCAAGAGAATGCTCTTGGTGGAACCTGAATCTTCCCCAAGTATTTTCTTTTCATTGCTATCTGATGACTTTCATTTGAGTGTGTAGATCACAGCATATACTTTAGCTCTGTAGATCAGCTCAGAAAAAAATCGTGCCTATGTGATGCATTCTTCTTCTGGTACACTAGCGTTCACGTATTAATCACAATTAACTGACTTTTAGCATTTGCAGTCAGCATTGTGATACAGCATTTAGATACACTAAAAATGTGCCCCGTGGATTCCAGCCAACAGAAAAAAAAATAGAGCAAAGCAATGCAGCAATTTATACCAAATTATGAGCAGGGAGAATTCACAGGTCAGGAAAGCATAAGCAGAACAATAAATGAGCTGAATGTGAGTATATGACATGGCAAAAAGGGAAGCAATTAATCAGTCTTTAAAAGTGAAGAAAAGAAAGACGATAAAAGAAACAGTTAAAAACAATTTAACAATGATTCACCAAAGGGTTTTTCCTTTTTTTTTCTGCCTAAATATATAGTTTTACAGTCTTGATTTGGACAGAAAGAGATTCTAAAAAAATGCTGAAAAAGGTAAGAAAGCATTCAACAAAAATTTGAAGCGATGTCCAAGCAAAAGAGAAGAGAATGTGTAAGGTGGCAAATTAAGCACATTGACACAAATCACAGCCCGACAATAAATGTTTTAGGTGCTATTTGCTAAACACTAAAAACTAACAACAGGCTCTTCCTCAAAGCCATTAGGAGTGAAGAGCCTCCTCCCTTGGAGTCATTAAGGGCAATTAACATATCAATGAGAGGACAAATTACAGCAGAAAAACCAAAGGGATTCTTGCATTTTTCCTCAGTCTGGAAGATCTTAAGATATTGAGGCTCCAGAAATGGTCTGTACAGGAAGGCATCAGAAGATCTGTTTTAAACTGAAATGTCTGTGGAGGAGGTTATAGAACAAATCTACAAAATGAACAGTAGCAAACCGCCAGCACCATATGGTATTTACCCAGGGGATCTAAAGGAAATTGAGGATGAAATAGCTGAACTGCTACCTTCCTGGAAACTGCCTCCACAGTAAAGATGTGGAAGGTGGTGACTACGACACTAACTTTTTACAAGTATCTCAATTATGGATTCTGGGATTACAGACCAGTAATTTTGATTTCTGGGAAGTAACACCCAAAGTGGAACAAATAAGCCCAATTTACATGCAGGGTGACACACTCTGTATTAGCTGCTCCCCCTTATTAAAATACAGGCCTTGGAAAAGATGTGATTCTGTGAAAAAGGTTCACAATCACTAAAAATCTGAGAAGCGACTATAAATAAAGAAGGAAATTTTAGGTATTATACTTGTTCTTCAGCATATGAGCCCTTTTGCAGAATGCATGCCCGAAGTTGTTGGGTATTTTCCCCCTGATTTCTTCTGATAAACATATTACCTCTGTTTCCAAGCCACTTGCTTTGATATGTCCTTGGGCCACCACAGAAATAACAATGCTACCCATAAAAGAGCAGGAAATTATTACCACAGAGGCAGAGAATAAACCAGCGTGTCATGCTATGTCCACTTTCAAATATTCTCTTACATTTTTTTGCTCCCTCATCCCCGGGAGGGACAGGACAGAACTAAAAGAGGTTCAAGGCAGGACAATAACAGTCATCAAAGAGATGAAAGGGCTTCCATAAGAACAATAACTAAATTGTTTAGGACTGTACAGCCAGGATGAGACAACTTAATTTTGTACAGCTCTCATTGCCTGGAGAAGGTGAACAGTAACTGTTTTTTATTCCCCCCCCCAAAAGCTAGTGAGAGCTCAAATGATATTTTTGTGGGGTTGGTTGAAAATGAACAAAATCAGTTATAATGTGGGACTTTTTGTAAGTGTATAGCTGTTCAGAAAGCTAATTAATGGAGGAAAAAATCCACCAAATCCTATAAGCATGAAGACGATAGCTCTCATTCAGGAGTTTGCTGAACCTCTAATCGCTGGAGATTGTATCGCCCAAAAAGTATTGTGGGCAAGCAGTGTGTATTCTGGCTTGGTTTACACACTGTTGCCAAGATACCTGTGATTTGCCACAGTCAAAGAGTTTATTTGAGGCATAGATGTGGCTAGATTTTAGGTATGATGGGAATGGCATGGTTTCTATTAATATTTTGCCTCTCAAAAATGCAAACCACTTCATCAGTTCTTGAGTAAATGCAAAAAAAAAAAAAAAGTGTTGGTCTGAAATAATAAATCATTGTTTTGTATTAATTGCAGACAACATTGCCTCTGAGGAAGTGTGTGAAATTCTGTATAATCATCTTGAAGAGAAGATAGACCAAAAATAAAATATTGCAAAATGTCTCTAGAGAAAATCTGTTCCCAGGAATCATTTAAGTGAGGGTGACAAATAAGAAGTTAAAAAAAATGAAATCTTTCCCATAGCTGGATTTTTTTTTCAACACACAACAGAATTAGATCTCTTCAAAGTCTTTGTTTCTATAGATGTTACAGTTACGAATTCTATCAGAAAAGGGATTTATCAGGGTAAGTTTGTTGCCAAATCTGCGCAAAATTTAAATTAGAAAGAGATCCTCCTGTGTCTTAAGTATGGCCATTTTCCACAGAGAGTTTGTGATGAAGGTGGTAGGAATAAAACACTCCTTCAGTTTGCACTTTGATGATGAGCATTTGACTTTCATGACGACCCTTGCTTTCTAAGGGCAGAAATGAATTCAAACCTTCTGCTTGTTGCTTGAGACCTTACAGGAAATAATTGCATGCTTTTTGGTTTGTAGAATCAACATTCAAACAAATGGACAAAAAGCCTAGTGTGTCTGGAAACGTTGTTGTGAATCAAATAACTTGAGCCTGATCTCACTTTTTCTCCTTGAAGACAATCCATATTAAATGTTGCAGGGTCCCATGTAGGCAGGGACCTATATGTCCAATTTAAAAATACTCCATTCTAGGAAGAATGAATGTAATATCTGGGCAGATTTCAGCCAAGATTTCTTTCTCCAACCTTGGGCACATTTATTTGGCTATTCCTCTCTTTGTCTCTTACTTTTTTGTCAGCTTTGTATTTCTGCCTGCAGATGTATATCGCCCATAGTGTAATGTAATGCGTAATTCCTCTGCACTTCAAAAATTCCTGATACCTATTGGAATGGATTTACTCTACTGATTAGAGTCATCACATGGGTCTGGCTGAACCTCACTGATTCAGAGAGATTTTACCTACCCATGAGACACCAGCTGGTTACAACTTTGTAGCCCATCGTAACATCAAAATTGGAAAGATTTGAATCTTTTGTTGTGTTTTGGGTGTAGCTGGTAGCAATACTCATCAGTGTGATAATGGGGAGAAAAATTTCATTTCTATTTTGAAAACTCCATGTTTTCTGAGTCTCAAAAGTGATAAGCAGGTGGCCTTTTTTCTAAGATTGTGCTGGGTCCTTCCAGGTGCCTGAGAGATTTTCTGGATTTGATCCATCATTTTCTAAAGAGTCTCCTCAGTTGAATATATTTTTTCTCTCTAACTGCAGCCCCCATTCATCAGAATTACTAAAGAAAAGTCAAACAGCAGCAATGTCAGCTCCCCCCTTGCCAGGGAAAAAAGAAAGCAAAGAGAAATTCCATTTACTCTTTTTTTTTTTTTTTTTTTTTTTCCCCCAACTAATGTCTGTGTAACCCAAGAGGGCTTAATTTCCCAGTGATGTTAGTTTGAATCATTTTATGACTACTGGTTTTTCAAGTTGCTTTTAAAAGATGAAAAATTCTAGGGAAGGTGCAGAGCTCTGGCAACAAGCTAATGGGGAACAGCCTGTACAGCCCAAAGTATATGAGCCCTCACTTGCCAATCTAACAGTCGTTCCCTGTTGGTATGATTGGATTATTTCATTGGATTAATTCCCAGATGGGCATTAATGTGTTTGTAGGGCACATTCAGTTAAAGGGTCAATGTTTATTAAAGCTGCAGATATTGCATTTGCTCCGAGTGTGTAATTAAAACAGCAGATTGGTCCCTGTTTTGCCTTTCATACAGTAGGCTGTATCATAAACCAGCTCTGGATGATTTTGCCACCTGTTTTTGTCAAGAGCTTTAAAGTGGAATATGTTACAGGCTTCTTATGTGAAATGAAATAGTGTTTTCCCATAAAGCTAAGGTTTTCAAAGATTATGCCTCATACTGTAGGCAGGGAAATTCCATATTCTTCCAAAGACCTCTGCCTTGGTTTATGGATTTGTTGTACCTTTCTCCCTCCAAAGCTCCCTGCTTCTGCTGCTTAATTTGTTGGGGAAATCTTCACTGAAACAAACGTGGTTTAGGTCTATAATTTCAAAACAGATGATACTGTATATAGCCATTCTTGCATAAAAGCAAGATTCTGATCATATTGTGATTCAATCATACTTTCCAATGTGGTCAATATTAGTGATATTCATTGTCTTACAATTGCCTTTTCCAAAAATATCAAGTATCTATTTTCAGGAAGGTAAAAAATTATCATTTCTTACCTATTTGGTCTTATCCAATTCCATTCTGCACTTTACGTTTTATATTCTAAGATTGTTTCAGTTCAATGGTGAATGAAATTATGATTCTTATATATAATATATTATGTGTTATAAATTAACCATTGAGATCAAGCTATCTTTCAGCAGTAGTTTTAATAACTTGAAGCTGTAAAATACAATAGTCCCAGGCATTAAAATGCTATGTTTATTGCTCCAATACACCATTTCTACCATACAAAGCCAGTATTCAAAGGCTTTAATTCCCTTATTCTATTTTAGGAAGGAGGCCTCAGACCCACATCCCCAGGTTCAGCCAAGAAGGAATCTGCAGGACTGAAAAACAGAGGCAGAAAGATTTCTTGGTTCTCAAAGCAGCCTTTTCACCATATGTCATTAAGAGGCTAGATCTCCTCTAAGAGCCTCTTCCAATTGTACTGGCTTAGTGCTATTCCAGAAGCTTACCACATCCAATCACCCTAAAAGAATCCTAATCAGGCCTTAGGCTAAAATGCTGCACTGACAGCAAAGCTGGGCAGTAAGTAACATGTTGTGTTTGCTTCAGCTGATGGCCTTGTCAAATAACGGCATTTCCAACTTCTGGAGTTTCAATAGATGAAGTGTCATTGAAAAATCAAGGTCAGTCTTTTGCTCCCAGGTAGGCAAACACGTTAGGCCTGAAAATAAGTCTTGGGTTGCAGCCTTGGCTCATATTCGAGGGTTTGGATCTGCAAGATGAGCCTGGATGGACAACATTCAGGGATGATGCTTTGCATGAGATGTTTGTTTGTCCTTCAGACCTGGTCATATCCTAGAAGTATAAGATTTCTTCAGGACTTCTGATCCAGCCCTTCCTTCTCTGAGACTGGTGGCCTTGACAGCTCTCAAAACTCTGGTAAATTGCCTCCTCTTCTCCTGTTTGGTGCTGCTCCAGATGATTCTCTGAGAATAGTGTGCTGTGCTCCTGACTCCACTGATGCATTTTAGACACTGGCTTGGAGCTCTCTGTATGGCTGTGTTATGGCGAGATTGATAATCAGGCTTTCAAGATACTGATTTTTTTTTTTTTTTTTTTAAATTTTGGTAACTAACAGAGTGTGAGAGCATAAGAAAGCATGAAGCTTAACTGATTTGAATTGGTACTTTGGGCCCTGATCTTCTCACGTGTTTCATGCACACTGAAATGTAAACTATCAAGCTTGGAATGGGTTTACCAGCAATAGCTAAAGCAGATATATTTTATTTGGTGGTAACTTGCCCTTTTCTGCATAACTTCTGATCTTAAAGGATGAAGGTTGGGCCCAAAATAGCACAGTACATGATTGATGTGATGAGAAAGATGATGGGAGTATTCACTTCTATTTTTTAATTCAAATGGCCACCTGTGGTCACCAGTTTATGAGTTTAGTTGTGTGTTTGTAGATTAGTAGATTATCATTAGTTTGTAGATTTGTAGATTATCATGTGTAAAAGCAGCACATTGAGCCAGTACATAGGCCAGCACCTGGCCTGGGAATGCAAACAGGCACTCCCCCACTCCCCCTTGCTGCCACCCCTGGTTAAGAGCAGCCTCTGGAGATTTGGGGAAGTGTTTTCTTTCCTGAAAGATGCTGAAAACACACAGTGTGCAAGTTGGTTGTGATGTGCAAGTGAGAGAGGCAGAGACTCAACAGCACGGGCAGAGAGTGAGAGACCTCTGCTCATCTGGAGCAGAGACCTCACTGGGCTGTAACAGTGATGGAAAGGAGCAAGGGGAGACAGGGGGATTCATTACAACCCAGTAAGTCTCTGATTTGCAGAACTGAGGGTGAGACTGAAGGAAGGGCTCTGCCCAATAACAATCTCCGGGGCAGAGGAGAAATTTAGAATCGTGGAACTGTCTGGGTTGGAAGGGGCCTTTAAGATCATCCAGTCCAACAATCAACCCATCTGTGATAAAACCCATCACTAACCCATGTCTCTAAGCACTAGGTCAACCTGGCTTTTAAATCCCTCCAAGGATGGTGCCTCAACCACTGCCCTGGGCAGCCCATCCCAATGCATTAGTTTATAAAGATGTTGGTTCTGATCTACTCACTATGTTTGTGTAAGCTCCTGTGCTCCAGTGAGGCAGAACTCTTCAGGAGTTCTGGGAACAGTCACAAAGAGCTTGACCTACCTTTGATTTGGGTTGATTTAGATTGACCCACCCTTAAAACTTGACCCAGTTCAGATTCCCATCGCACCGTTCTTAATAAAACTTTCTCCTGAAGTGTAATTAGCAAGTCTGTACGAATGAGATTAGTGTTGTCTAATAAAACTGATAACTTAATGCCTGCTCTGTGCTCCCATCTGATGCCTCAGCTGGCACAACATTCCTCTCTGTAGCTATCACTCCGGGGATTAGTTACCAGCTGATTAAATCTCAGGAAAGCCCTTGTATCCCATGGATTGGGTGCCGGCCTTGGTGCTGATGGGGGGGTTATGCCTTTGCGACTGTGGAGATGGTTGTGAGTGGTGGCACCAGTGATGGGAGCCACAGATGGCAACCAGGGGATGCAGCTGTCTCCATGAGGCTTAGCATCCCTGAGGCAGCTGTACTGGGAATTTGGTAGGTGTAGCATGGCTTATGTGGGCTGAGTGCCCTCCTTTAATCCTTCTGCCTTACCCTTATCTTTGCTCATTACATTATTATTACAAATTATGAGCATTGCTAAAGCCACAACAACCTGTTGATGCAGCCCCGAGGTCCTGTGCTCTCTGGGTTCCTGGCCTAAGGTAGACAATACTCTGCATTTGTCACTGGTTATGACTTTTCTTCTCTCTTTTGTTTTGCTTTCCACTTTGAGTATGAAATTTGAGTATGGATGTGGGATGGGGATCCCTGTGTAGGAAGGGTAAGTGGGACTTTAAATGGTAGCTCATCACACAAGAACAGGAGGTAAAGGTTATTACTGAACTCAGTCCCTTTTGGATCTATCACTGAAGCTGGAAGACAAGGGTAAAAGATAACCTTAATAGAATACTTACATTTCAGCTATTATTTAAATTATGCTTAATTTTGCATAAAGTGAAATTAAGATTTACCCTTACTTTTCAATTGCTTTTCCGCTGCACTTTTTGTGCTTCTTTTTTCTTCCTCTGCTTTGTTTCTCCGGTTATTTCCAAATTTATTCCTCAAGATCGTTATCCCACCTTTCCCATCACAGGTATTTATTTGATTAACCTATTAACAAATCCTTTATCATCTCTTATCATTCTCTGTGACCAGAGTTTGGTAGCAGGCAACTGAGTTTATCTACCGTTTCCAGACTGGGAATTCTGCAGGGATATTAGCTTTGATTCTGGCCTGAGATGCAGAAGATCCTCTGTGGTGCTCACTGTAAGAGGATTTTTCCCATTTTAAGATCTTTTTGCACTGTCTTTGAGGCTGCAGGGTCAGGAGCAGTGCACGTCTCTGAATCAATGCTGTAGGAGAGGTCAGGAAGACAAATACACAAGGATACACACAGAAACAGAACTTGCTTATAATATTATTTATTTAGCATTTTTATCAAATTCCTTGAGGAAACAGAAAACATTGATCACAGAGATAATTCCAGAGAAATGTGAAGGAGTTTATTTTAAATGTTTTGAATTCAGGAGAGGTTTGGGGAGGCGAAAGAAATGAAAACTGTTCCCACACAGAATGTATCGACTCGCATCAACCAGAGAAGCTTGAATTACTGCTTCTGCAAAGCTGTAGAAAATGTTTACAGGCGATGCTGTTCTTACATGAGATGTTTCCCCCTGCTTTGCTTTGCCTTCCCCTTCTCTCCTTCTGAGCTTTTTCCTTTCTGTGATCTTTCTTTTCCTTTCTACTCGCTCTGGCTTCTCACTTTTTCTTAGTTCCCAGGTTTCCTCTTCCAGTCCCTCACCACACTTTTCCCCCTCCCCTACCCTTTTGCCTTTTTTGTTGCATTTGCTTTATCTTTAATTTCTCTTCCACGTGCTTTTCTTTTAATCACTTGCTGCTTACCTCTATATATAATTATTTAGCTGCTTCTTTTCCCTGAATCTCTTTGTATTTCTATTTTAAAACACAAAATAGTTAAATGGGAAAGGCAGCTTTCAGTTCAGTATTTATGCGGTGTAAAGGGCTGCTTGCTGTGTTATATATTTTCATTTTCACCCTGGCACAAACCGGTGGAGAATGAAGAAAAAAAAGAAAAAGAGAGAGGAAAAAAATATGTTGACTGTCAGGATCACTGTGAAGGCAAGGAACAGTGAAGAGTATTAACCTAGAGCTTCCTTGGGATTCCCTTTTGGGTTAATCTATGCTCTGAGTATTGGTTTTGCAGCTGCAAAATGAAGATTTTTGAAATTTCCCTCCCTCAAAGAGACAGTGTGAAGGAAAATATGTTACAAGTTTGAAGGGTGACCCCACAGAAAAGGTAATGACACCACAGCAGAATGAAAAGCAGTTAACTTTAAAGTGGCAAGAGCTTGACAAATACTTAAGCAGCAGACAAAAATACTTAAGTGGTTTTTGAACTGTGTATTTTCAAATTCATTGCCAGCTGCTGCAGAACAAAATAAATTTTCCAACATCTTATTTCCCATATAAGCTCTTGGGACAACTAAATCTCAGCATACTAGCAAAATGTTTTTTGAGGTACATTTCCTTTTCTACTCATTTTGGGAAGATAATTATTTTCTAAGCCCAATTAGATTATTCAGATATTTAATAATAATGCAGAAGAACCGGATAAATGAGTTCTAGAAATCAGCTATCGCTTTTCAAAATGTTTTAATTCTGAAAAGAAATACTGAAAAATTGAAACTTGAGTTAATGAAGCATTTGCATAACATCTTATTTGTTCCATTTTTGTACAACTGCACTTTCATAATAACTAGTTAATACAAAGTAAATTTTATACGGATAGGTCAGAATTCACTTCACAAAATGAAAATGAAGTGAATAATCAAGGACAAAGAGTTAATGAAACACTGTCAGCCTCAAGAACTCCTTACAATAGCTCTTCTGACATCTCTCTCTCTAACATCTCAGTAGCATCAACAGGGAAAACATTTATGTCCCTGCTAGAAAAAAAGAGAAAAGATGTGATAATGTGAAAAAGAACCTCCAGTTTTGAAGCAAAGTGATGACCAAGCTTTGGTGTAAAAGTAAATTAAGCCTTGTGAATGGATATAGACATTAGAGTCTTGGCCCACCAAGGTCAATGATTATGCACACATGGAGCCAGTGCAAATAAGGTTTTCACCCTAACTTCAGATTTAAGGTTTTGAAAGATTTCATAAAGAAATCTTTGCATGCCCCATCCCTGGAGGGGTTCAAGGCCAGGCTGGATGGGGCTTGGAGCAACCTGGTCTGGTGGGAGATGTCCCTGCCCAGGACAGGGGGTTGGAACTCGATGGTCTTTAAGGTCCCTTGTGACTCAAACCATTCTATGATTCTATGAAACACTGAAAGTTCCTCAGTTTACCTGAAGAGACACCTCAGTTGAACTTATATTTTAACTTTCTAGAAATCTGATTGTCTTAAAACTGCCTAATTACTGTCAGAACTAGGAATTCAGGGTCTCTCTACAAGGGGAGAAGCGTGGGCAATGCCTGTGACATTCCTGCTGAAAGGGAAGAGCTTCCTTTCCTCGTGCTTTTGCTGGCACAACACATGAAGTAAGACTATTTGAAAATGTTTTATTTCAGCACATAATTTGTTCCTTAGCTTTTTCTCAGTGTTCGTTACTGCTGCTTGTTTGCTTTCAGAATTAATTTTGATAAAGTACCATCACATTACAATGAATAATCCAGGAGTGGCCAAAATAATAGATAAATATCTAGTCAGTCTGTTTCTTTTCTAGCTTCAGTGATTCTAATGATTGGTAGTACAAATTTAGTGACAAAAATTCTCAATAGTCATTATACAGATAAGTACAGTGTCTCCTGGTTTTTAATTGGTAGTAATACCACATATCTAGATTCTTTGAACATATTCTGTAGATGGTATTTTAATATCTGTCTATATTAGACAGTTGCAAATATTTTATGTACTTTATTAATTGAATTTTGCCCCTGGAAAGTATTCAGAAGGAAGTCTCAATCTAAAAATACACACTTATATGTTTTAGGAAATGAAATCCAGTGAGTCAGCCTTATATTATGAATATTTATTTTCATCTCTGTAATGTGCTCAGCACCACATTCAGGCTTGAACTGGAGAGTGTGTTCTGTATCTCTGCCTCTCTCACTTGGAAGGCTCACTTGACCCCGGAAGACAGTTTCTCAAGAAGATGTCTGGCCATAGCTTTAAAGGGAAGCTGCTACAGCTTTTGTGTCCCACAGCAATGGCACACTTCAAATTTGCTGAGTGCTGGCCACAAAAAGCGAGTCTTCAACTATGTTTTCCCTCTTATTCCAGTGGCCTCTGCAAAGTGTCTTCTTCAGGCCTTGCACTTGGATGACTTTCCTTTCACTTTGGTGCATTTTCAGCTGTATTTACTTGTTGATCATAGTCCTTGTGCCATTCCCTGATGCTAACTGAGATTATAAAAATTATTAAATAAGGACAGTGATAGTACATGTCTTATAAAACACGAGTCATATCCCCCTTGTAGGAAAGATCTTGAATAAGTGAGAGAGCGTGATTGGGGGTAGAAAGTCAAAGGAATAGCCATTGGCTTCTTGAAAAGGCGGAGAGAAGAAAAGTCCTACAAAAGCCAGTTTAGAACCTTGACGATATTAAGAATACATTAGGGAATTCCTAAACCTGCCGTACAAATAAGGTGCTTATCCCATTTCCAGGCTTTCCTCAACAGCAAATGCACTGAGGCAATTCCAGGAATTGGAGACAAAACACATTAAATAAAAGTAGAAGATGTGGGAAAATGGTGAATTGTTTGTGGAGAGTTTTTAAGTGAAGTAGCTGAATGAATTTTTACAAAACTCTTTGGATAACCTCCCTCTATCTTCCAAGATTTCTACAGAATAAATAGAACAAACACTCTTCCTGCCTGTTTATTTATCTGTGAAACTTCTCCACACAAGAAGTAATGACACCCTTTCATTGGCATTGTCCAAGTAATCATATCTTTCTGACTGTGTCATAGGGGTAATAGTAAGCTTTCAAGTACTTCAATGAGTAATGCATTTTTGACATTCTACATAAAAATAAAAAGAGTCCTTAAAAGTGCACACCTCCTATTTGTTCCAGCACAAATCTCAATATCAATACATTGAACAGTTGTGGATTTGAGTGCAGAATTTGACCCTTTGTACCAAAGAAGTAATTAAAGTTTGAAGATACTAGTTATTTCCTCAGATTTCTTAATAATTTTGTAATTAAAAAATTAATTTGTTTTAATAAGCTTTTCACCACTATTCCATGCAGCAAGCATTCATTTGGAAACAAAGGACGGACTAGGGTGAAACACCAGGCTTACCAGAACTCCTCTCTGGAATTTAATTGCCTGGTATTTATCATTCAGCAAATTAGCCTTGAGAGGTCACTGTTGCTCACGCAGGACAGAAGCATTGATGCTAAGATACTACATAGAAAAATAATTTAGTTAAGCAGTTACTACCAGGCTTTTTACTTTATAGTCCAGACTCATGTTGACTTTTTTATAAGATGCAGTCAAAGGTTGTGTGAAATCGTTCATAATGCAAATGTAAACTCTCTTCTTTCAAATCATTACTTTAATTACTTAATATAACATAGATTTAGTACAATAAGAAGATATGTATTCATTAGAGTACTCTGATTAGATTGCTTCTTGTCATAATGTTTTATCGCTAATGTGAAATACACTGCAATGTTGATCTTTTATTAAGCCAATGTCTTTAAAGCCAAAGATCTAGCAAGTCGTACAGGAAGTTAACTGTGTCTCTGTTTATTGAACTGGATTTACTTCATGGAGCTTTTAATATCATCAGATAAAATATAAAGATCAAAGAATTTTCCTGCCTAAGAGGGAGAGTGAACTGCATATTAACTTTTTTTCATGCTACCAGTGAGACTTTTTGTAACCCAACCAATAGAGTAACTGCATTGCAGAGGCATGAATCTTAGGAATTAGACTTGCAGAAGAGCTGCAGTCATCGGCTATACTTCTTTCAGAGCAAATTCCCTTTTCCATGACTGTGGGCTGTTAGAATGCCCATTTTACTCTGTATTCCCATTTGACCTCATGATAAAAGCCAGCTTTCAAAGATGTTGTAAACCGAGTTCTTTTTTTTTTTCCTACTCATTTAAAAAACAAGTAGTAGAACTTGTCTTACATCAAAAATGAAATTCACCAATAATGTGAAATTGTATTTCATCCATTTACGATAGCTCTCTGAGGCCTTGTCATCTCCTGTAAGCCAGACTGGATAGCTTTGAGACTGGATGGTATCTAACCCTGTGAGAAATTCTGGTTAAATTGGAGTCATTCACAGTAACCATTTTAGGATGTGCATGCCGTGTATGAACAAAACTAGAGAGGATTAGTTTAAAACTATTTTCATGTTAAACGGTCTCTAGCACCTCCTTTCTTCTCTGCATTTTAAATAGGGGTAATTTTGTACTTTTTGGCTATTTTGGTTATTTTCCAATTTGCTTACAGGCACACACTTTAACAGTTAGAGCTCTGATCCTGCAAACATTTAAGTATATGCTTAATTTTAATTTTTGTTATTTTTAATAACAAAATCTCTTATATACTGACTAACAGGGTAAAAACATTTATAAGATTTGGGCCTTATTTGGCTTTCAGGAAATTTCTTTACACTCCTCCAAATACCTGAAGCAGCCCTTTTATTGAGCAAACTGTGCCTGCAATGCTACAAAGGAAACCTAAAATAAAAACGGAGATATCTGCACATTTCTCTGAGAAGGATAGCTTTTTCCACTTAAGTTTTAAGTGGAAGAGAGAAGGAAGAAGAAAAGTCATAGCAGCACCTGTTACACTGCCTGTTAAACCCATCAGCAGGGCAAAATGTGGTATGAACATGGCCATCAGCAGAGTTACCAGGAGAAATGAGCCTCTTACACCCAGGGCGAAGAGTGGAGAGCTGTAATTGGAATGGTTGCCTCCAGAAATACAAGCATACACAATTTCTGTGGCTGCGAAAAAGGGCAAAGGGTAAGAAAGAAGAGCCTTGGTTAAGAGACACAAATTCACTAGGGTCTGAAGCAATGATGGCAGGTTGTCAGTAATAACTTCCTTTGTCTCCTCGCCCCAGGTCAAGAATGCAGTCAGTGCAAAGGTTGTTTTCAAGACACAAGCGAAAAAGTGGGTCCAATTCAGCATACAGCTGAAATCCCCAGGGTTTTTCATGTTACCTTCCAGCGTGGGGAGAAATATCTGCGAAGTGTAACTGAAAATGATCACCCCTACAGAGACCAAGAAGTCCTCAAACTCAACGGAGAGTCTGAATTTTGCCCAGGACCAGCGGTGTATTTGTGTGAGACAGTAAGTCATCACTACAAGGATGATAATGAGATGGACCAAGGAGCAAAGCTGGCTGAGTTTGGAAACGATTTTGAGAGTCTTGATAAACACACAAGGCAGCAGTGCAACGAATGCAACTACAGACCAAGTTGTCTCAGTCACTGGTACGTTCGGAAAACTATGCGACAGCAAGTTCCCACTAACAACCAGATACAAAACACACGTCATGACCAGTTCCACCACCTGGGTCACATTGACAAAAATGCCGCCTAGTCTGGGAGACAGCGTTTTGCAGCAGGCATTGGTGATATCTTCATACGTGTCTCTCACTCTTATGAGCTGCCCCTCTTCGTTTTCTTCATACAGGCAAGCGATTAGGATTTTCCCCGTGTAACAGCAAAGCGCTGCAGCCAAGATAATAAGAAACAGGCCACTGTATCCGCTGTGGAGAAGAGCATACGGCAATCCTAAAACAAATATTCCCTGAAAAGTGAAAAAAGAGAAAGAAAAGGTGGAACAAAATCCCTGAGGCACGATGTTTACTAGAAGCCCCGCTCCCAAACCTGCCCTCCATTGAACATTCTCCTAGCTGCGAGGTGGAACCACTGCCATATTCAGGGAAGCAAGGAAGAGTCATGAGAAATGGGTTAGTTTATGAGCTATAAAATTTTCAGCAAAAATAACCGCTCCTATGGACGCACAGGTAATGATAAGCTAGGGAAAAAGACAATGTGATTGAAGGATAGAGTCAGGTGCCTAATTAATATTTAACGCTGATGTGATTAGAAGCACATTTTAGAAGGTTCATAGGCAGCTGTTCAGTCAGCATGCACATTAATGAAACAGGTTCAATATCAGTAAAATTAAGCATTATCTGTACAAGTTTCATTCTAATTAAAAATAGCACTGTAGATAGCTCCAGAAATGACAGTTGTCTTCGGTCTAAAAATTAACAGTCCTCTGGAAAGCAAATAGTGTTAGAGTGACATCAGATGTGTGTTTCCTCTGCGGCTCCTGTGGGCTTCGTGCAGCCTTGGCTCCTGCTGAGCCCACTGCTAAAGCGACTCCTCTCACAGCTGAGATTCTCGACCACACAAACTTATTTTGGCGTTTAAAAATACGTGTAAAACATATAGACATACTTCCCTGTAAACGGTTTCTGAAAGGAACAAAGTTACACTTGTTGTATCCAGGAAAAAATTGGCATTTTAGTTTCACAGAACAGTGTGTGCGTTTCTTTGTCTTTTTCCTTCTTCCTTCTCTATATTTGAGAACAAATGACACTTTAATGTGGTTTAATTTCTACCAGCACAAAACCCTTGAACAATAGTCACTCATAAAAAGATCCAATTTAGGACAGATATATCTGTGATGTTTCTCTTTCTATGCTACAAATCTGACGTTGGTCAAATGCACATTAGTTGGAGTGGTCAGGTGGTCTTGTTCTTGATGGCTGAAGAAACGAAACGCTGGGGGGGGAACACAGTTAACTAGTTCTACAGAAAGTTTTATTTCAATATTTCTTACAGCACCAAGGACAGGATGAAATATGAACACTTATGCTCAGACCTCATTTGTGCTTCTCCTCTCGCTTTCTGACAAGGTAGTGCCACGGACTGCCTTCGGGAGCCAAAGCAGAACAGGTGAGTTCAAGGGCTAAATCTTCATTTCGGATCTTTCCATCCAGAGTCAGCAGTGAACGGTGAACATGAGGCCATGCAGGGGGTGTGAGTTTCAGGCATGTTTCTGTCTTTGGTGTTTTCTGTCAACTCCCTCAAGTTTTGTACTCTGCTGACAGATTCCGTGAGGGCAATGTGGGAGCCCAGTTCTGCTGGAGCTCATCAGAAGGTGGGTGCTTGTCTGAGTTTTGTGGGGTTTATACCTAGTTCCCCTGCTTCTAAGTGAATCCGTAAGGCCTGGTCCATAAGGGCAGCTCTGAGGAGCAGCAAGTTTTCAAACACTAAATAAACATCAATGGATAAAAAGTATTATTTTCTTCAGTCACAAAATAGCATTCCTTTTGTGACAGATTATGGGATGAGCATCAACCAGATAAAAAAAGATTAGAAGTTCTCAAATTAGAGCAGTATCTTTTTCTAAGTCTATGACAGGGTTATTAAGCCTTGGAATGGGCTGCCCAGGGAAGTGGTATTGAAAAGACTGGTTGGCATAGAGCTTAGTGACGTGGTTTAGTGATGGTTTTTATCAGAGTTAGGTTGGTGGTTGGACTAGATGATCTTAAAAGGTCCCTTCTAACCCAGACAATTTTGTGATTCTATGAGAAAAATGCAGTGTCCTTGGTGTGAAGGTGTCTCACCAGGCTTCGCTCTAGATGCAGGTATCTTCAGCTTTCAGCTGAATCATAGCTGGAAGAATCATGTTAAATACATGACCTGTACAGTTTGATCCAAAAGGTCTATGGGTTTACATGCTGAGATAGAAGTGGCTCAGTTATCATTGCTGATGTAATAATAAAGTTATGTACTAGAAAACTTTTTTGGTTGTTTGTGCTGTAAATAAAATGACTTTATTTACAGCAACGATTTTGTGTAAGTCAGAGGTGCCATTTCCTTTAGGAGGTGGGACATTTGACTACGTGGCTTGTGATGCTTCAGTCACCCAAATCTCCCCACTTAGCTGCATTCTAATACAGGTGTCATAACCCAATTAGCTTGCAGTGTAATTAGCAATTCTTTTGTATGTGAACTTAAGAGAAGTGTTCAAAATTCTACCATTTTTGCCATCTAACACTATTTTCTTAAAAAGACCAGATACGTGGCCGTATCCAGCCAGCAGGTACACCTGTGTAAGAGTAGCTGTTAGTATCATGCCGTTATTAATGGTAGCTGTGACTGACTGGCAGGTTAGGCAGCACCCTAAAGAACAAAATGTATTTTCTTCCCTATGAAAGCAATCCTTGGAGAACGTTTATGTATCAGATTGAGTTAAAAAGCATCCCAAATAGACCAAGTCTATGAAAAAAATCAGGAAGGCAAAAGCCAGAGTCACCTTCCCTATTAACATAAGAACAATGCTATTTTCTCAGCCCCTCACAAGCTTATCTCCTTTGGTCCACACTCACAGTGCTATTATTTTGCCCCTTCACCTGCCTTTGGGCATTGAAGCGGTGTCTGCTGGCCCCAGGGGTCACTCTCTAATTAAACCACAGGTAAGTGTCAGCACAGGCGTTACTCCCACAGCGCCTTCTCCCCTGCTGAATTGAGTTATTAACATTCATATGAGTGGCCTCAACCTCAACCAAAGCACAACTCTTTCCCAGACGTTATCACATTAGACAGACGGTTACAGTCTTCCCCACAGGTGTCTGCTTTTCCCTGCTTAATTGTTTGTTTAATCAGAGCATAACATAGTTCTAGCCTCTGACATCCCCTTCTTGTTGTTTATATCAAACAGTTTTATTTGGTACCTAAGACAGACCACAGGATGATAGAGGTGGGGTTGTGTTTTTTTTATATTTTATTTTGTATTTTTTAATCTTCTAAATTCAGACCTTATTAACCAAACCCATCATTTATTGCACTCTGTATATACTTTCTTAAAATTATGTATCGGTGGTTGCCAATTTCAAATCGCATACAGTGAGTTCAGCATTTCTAAAGTGAAACTTTGTACAGAAATTCTAAGTTTTCCTTTCAGCTGATGCCTTTGACATCTTTTTCCCAGTTTGTAAACAATAACCGGTTGAGATTTGTGTAAGGGACTTACTGTTTTTGTGTCCTTCAGCTTTCAGTTAATAATAGAAAGCAAACATTGTGACCATAACTGGTTTTGCAGCTTTTTGGATGCAGAGCGTGGCTGGCGGAGGGAAATGGGAGAACTCTGACAGTATGTGTGCACTGAAATGACAGGGCTCTTCCTGCTGCCACAGAAAGGAGTTTCCCATTACAGAAAAAAAAAAAGTTTCATGTATTGACATGTTGTCTAATTTCTACAAAATATCCAAAAATGACCCTTTGTCAGACTTTTAAACTCATTTTAGATTTGATATTCTGTTCTTACCTTTCTAAAAGCAACACTTTCTGTCAGGCCTGGTTCCTGAACACCTTTTCCACCATTTATCAATGTATATTCAGTCCAGTCTGGCCCCAGCACTTGCTTTTATTGCATCCATGCTCTCATTCCCAAATTACAGCACAGAAAGCCTTAGGCATCAATTAAAAATGAGTGGCAAAAAGAACTATTTCTTAACTTGGCTCCCAGCTCTTAGTTCTAGTGCTGTGATTGGGAAGCATTCCTGTCTGAGGGGCTTTATTTTCAACTGTTCTAGTGCTAAGTCAATGTTAGCTCTAAATATGCTGGTTTAAGGTATCTGTTTACAAAATAGAACAGCACAAGGAAAAAGCACTCATGGGGTTGGATACAGGGGAGATGGAGCTTTTGAACCAGTCCTCTATCGGTTTGAGTGGTTGTGTTATTTGCCATCGCTCCACCCACCCCCTGTGAGGAGGGACCCCAAGGGGCTGCATCTTCCCCTGCCTCCCTAGATATATTTTCACCCTAAGGATGGAAGTGGAGTGTTTGTTGTCAATGAGTGAATACGTGTGCCTGGGTGGAGCATCATGAAACATCCAGAGTAGACTTGGCCATTGGAGTTGGGTCTAGAAAGCAGAAAGGACTGCGGTGATCAGAACCTTTGGAGAGATGGTGAAGACCAGAGCAGAAGGGGCATGGAAGGAAAGGTCAGGCTCAGCGAGAAACTGTTCATTAGCCTTGTCAGAATACCCCCAAGTGGAAGCAACCAGGTATGACAGCTACCACCAGAAATTACCAATATACCTACAAATAAACCCCAAGCTGATCAGGATTTCCAAATTACACCTGCACGTTGAAACACTTTTTGCATTTGAGGAGGGTCTGAACAATGTTTGAACTACACGGGAGTGTTTCCCACACCAGCAGGGCTGGCTGCTTATTTGAAAATACTAGATGCCTGGAGTAGTTGTAGAATGCAAAAAATAGTCCTTCTGTTGTCACACCACGGTATGACACTACTTCACCTCTGAGCAAGCATCTCCCCAAGGAATAAAATGTGTTTAGAAAAATGTATAAATGAGCACAATCATTTATTGTGCTCCTGGGAAAATATAAGAATTTCTTAATGTTCAGTTTTAAGACATTTTAGTCCCTGGTAAAAGACAATGAAATAAAATGGAGGAAAAAACAATGCTTAAAAAAAAAAAAGGAAAGGATTTCACCTTAAGAATTAACCAGATGGCAAAATAAATGAAGAAATTAAGAAGAATTTAACTGAAAATTATTCTGTTTGTACAGCTCTCCTGTATGCAGAGTACATGCTAATATGCCAGACTGCTGAATTAGCTCTGATTTCCTCTCACCATCTGTAGTTACTCCGCTGGAACGGTTCATTTAAGCCTAACTATTTTCCCAACGATGTCTTTGATTCCCTGCGTGAGCGTGCGTGGGGCACAGAGAGCATACAGGAACACCTCCCTCATGGATCTTCTTGGAGGAGCAGGCAGAGAAATTCAAGAACCCTGCTCTTCGCTACAGTTTCACAAAATATTTAATTATGTTGTTTAGCATTTCTTGTCATTTACAAGAAATAATTTTCCTGAACAGATGCAAGTCTTTGTTGCTGTGGTATTTATATGAAGATACAACTTTATTAGCACTAAATTAAAAATATAGCAAATCCCTTAATCTCATGCCACGATAAGAAAGCTACTTGCTTGTTGACCTTTTTCTTTTCTCAGCCACCGCTGTGATCTGATGTATCAGACGTGGTAAGATGTATTCTATTGTTGCGCTAATTTTTAAATCAGAATGTTGTGTATTAACATGTCAAAATTCCTTTTAAAAGACTAAATATATTATTTATCTTTCACTGCCTATATTACAGTCTCATCAAAGAATTATATCAAGTGCGTTTAACAAGGACTGTAAGAACTCTTTCTCCAAAACCCTAATGATTGGCACTAATTATATTCCTAGCTTTTTATTCTGTATCAATTAAAACGTGTTTAAAAAAACCATTTTTTTTTTCCTTAGGATTGTTGCCAAGTTTCACTAGTCAGAATTTAACTGGCTTTTTAAATACGGGAACGATGTCCACAATCTCCTGAATATTCCATGTAACAGCGTTTGAGTAAGTATTATGAGATCAGTGTACTTTATGTTACATCTCCCAAGTGCAAACTCCCTGGACATTCTGCTTTCAAAATAGTAACGAGATGCATTCTAACTTCCAGATGAAATAGTAACTGTAGTTATTGTATAGGTAATTGTCTGAGTCTAAGACTGGAAAAAGTAGGCACCTTGGTTTATAGCTCACACCTGTCTTAAGAGGGTGTTAGCAGAACTGGGATGGATTTCCTCTTGGAGATGCCCGTTTCTCTTGCTGGGGAGAGAATGGGTACCTGATGGGGCGCAGACACACAGCTTAGAGACTCTGAGAGTTAGCTTTTAGCTGTCTTAAGCAGAATAGCATAATGCTCAAAATTACAAAATGGCCCACTGTTCTCCTGCTCTATGTGCACGGAAGATTTATTTACACCACAATTAGTATTTATCTTTCAGATTTTTCCACTAAATGTAGTGGGTTTTGCCTGATTCCTAAAATTTGTTTTCTTACTGGCCTAATCCCTGAGAGATGTGCTTTGTCCTGGTGTCTTTGGGTTCCAGTATCTCTTTGCTACGCTTTATAATTTATGATTTACAATGATAACTCGCACCCTCCCTTTTGCTATTTTTTTTTTCAATTTTAATTGATTCATTCACTTCACACCTGAAGCAGGAGGATTTTTAACACAAAGGCACTGCTTCCTAATCATGAGATGTGGTTTCTGGACATCTCATAAATTCTTGTTAAACAACTTTCAAATCGCTTTCACAATTTACTGTCTGTATTTATTCTTCCTAAACAATTGTCTCTCATAATTTTCTCTGGGTTTGTAAAATTCAGTCTTTTGAAGTACCAGGTATATATATTACTGTCCTGTGTTTTCAAATAATGAATTTAATTAGATCCACTGATCTGTTCATCTTTATTGAACGTAATGAGGCTCAAAATAGAATTAGCTTATGTTAGTTTCAATACCTTTTGTGTTAGATAATTATCATCTATCTTTTTTAGAAATTTTAATGATATTTTACTACAGACTGCATAAAACCTCCTGCACAGGTCTTTAAAAATTAAGACTCCAAGAACAATTCAAATTTTCTTCCCACAGATAATCATCAATAGCTCTAACACAGATAATCATCTCTCTAACATAGAGTGACACCTTCACTTCTTCTACCTACTCCTTTTTTGTAAACACATTTTGTCTAATTATTTTCAAATTCCAGTCGCATAAATCATCCCACCATGAATTTGCAGTACCAGTTACATCCTATTCCTTTTCAGCAGTAAGAATTTCTGATTCCCTCGCTGGCTACCCAGATTCCTGGCACAGCTCTACAGACACCAGGAAAAGAATTCATGTGCTTTCCCACTTGCTTCATAGTTTGTTCACAGCTCAACTGAGTTTGAATTAAAAAATACTACAAGCTGTTCTGTGGAAAACTTCAAATATTGTCCATGGCCTGTATGACCTTAGCAGCAGATCCACCTCCTTAATGCCAGTGAAAAATCTTCCTTTAACTTCAAGGATGGTTGAATTAGACCCCAGCAATCTTGTTTTTTTCCTGATTTTTCTTATTCTTTCTCTCTGCCAATGCCAGCCTGGTTTAGCTGCAGGGAGGAAAGTGGCTAAGGTGCTTATTGTGTGATTAATGCCTGCAATCACCTTATGGACTGAGAGGAATTTGAGAAGTGGTGTTCTGCCAATCCTTCAGGTGCCATAAGCAGCTGATAAGGCAGACAGACAGACTGCTCGGGAGGTGCTGGGGGAAGAGAAGCGAGTAAGGAAGCCGTGTTGTCTGCACAGCAAAACATGTGGGTTCATTTGACTGGCAGAAGCCACTGATTTTGTTCTTCTTTTCACGACCAGATTAGTCTTAAGAATCTCCTAAAGATTAGAAAAGGGAACAGAAGAAAGAAAATGTCTCAACAAAAAAAGGAATTGCTGCTTTTGAGTGTGACAGCTGGTCCCATTGGCTTTGCTATTGGTTTAAATATTTCTTGTAAAGCTGAAATAATAGGCTCGATGCTTAATTCTGTGTGGTTTGATGGAAAAAGTTAGTTTGCATAAACTCAGAGCTGTCTGCAAGAACGCACTGAGTAACACAAAGCCATTCTCCCAAGCAAATTACCTTTTAAGAAAATAAATTATTTCACATGGTCCCAAAGGAGCAAGCAGGCTTTGGCAAAAGAATGAGAGCTTTTATTGTATGTGATGTAGTAGAGAGGAAAAATATGAAAAAGTAAGGCAGTCAAAACTAAAACAAACACTATTTTGAAAGTTAGCAGTGGCGAGCAACATGGATTAACTGGCTGCTTGCTTCTCATGTTGTAGGTCATCACAGATTCTCAGGTTTTCACCTGAAGGCAGGCAAGCACTCAAAACATCCAGTACGGCAACCTGTGAGTGAGTTTCCCTGAAAATATGGTCAAAAGAGCTTCAGGAGAGGCAGAGACTTTGGGAGAGTAGAAGCAAAGCAAAGCAGTGGGGAGCCAAATGACTTTATTGGAGTGTGCACTGACATAACAAGAAGAGTTAAAGTGCACTGAAAGTTCAAACTCAGGCTGGCAGAAAGCACTTGGCTTGTTAGGGCTTTTTCTTGAGCTCTCTCTCGGATGGGACAAGCCACAGATCCTGTTACCTTTATAGGCTGAAGAGGAAATGGGGAAAAACCAAACCCATGCTACAAAGAACTTTCATAGAACTTTGCTCTGGAACAAACCTTATGCCCCTCTGAGGGGTGAAAAGGAAGCCAGGTTACACCTTCTGGAAGCTGGGTTCTGTTTCCTGAGAGCTGGCATCGGATTTGCCATGGCTGCATGCAGAATAAAAGGTGAGTGAATCCCCCCATGGTTCATATGATCCTGCTCTTTCCTCAGCAAGGGCCCAACCACCAATTACTCTTGGACTCTCACTCAAACTCTAATGACTCTAATGAGCTCAGCCTATAAAGGGGAAATTTGTCTTCCAGCACTGCCTGGGGAGAATACAGTTAATAGTCTGGGTGAAGGATGGGAATAGTAGTATACTATCATTTTTGGTCTCCAGGAACTAGTAAACTGATATGGAATATCATAGTATATTTTTCTGGAATGCGTGAGGAAAGATGCTGTTTTACAATTAGGCTGGGTATAGGCAACAAATCTCTACTGCTTTTCCTCTCTTAACCTCAGTTAAAGATCAGTAACAACCCGGGAGGCTTCAGCCTTTGGGATAAAAGAAGTAGCAACTGATTTTAGTGCTGATATTCCATCATACACAGATACAGATAAAATTGAGGTTGCAAATGAATTCCCGTCATAGAGGTGTCTCTCTCCTATAATGACATAAAAGATCATATCATTCTCGAAATGCCATGAAGTAGAATAATTCCCCTAGTTTCAAGTAGATTAGACAAACATTCCCAAATGTGTATAATTAATAAGAAAGAGAAAAACTAAACATCAGAAATGTGACTGAGTTTTCTGGCATGTCACAAGGATTCAGCATAAAAGCAAAGTTATTTAAGCTCTCATTTAAAAAAAAAAAAACCATAAATTTTGAATATAGTTGTGCATTGTGAAACAAGGTATACAGCATATAAAATACACGCCAAAGATGTCTTTTTAAGGCCTCTAGATGGAAAATACTTGAAGTGTCACTACTTGATGAGGTATTTCTCATTCTGATTGTAGAGACTGTGACACAGTGGTTCTTGACCTCTGCTGTCCCATCAACAGAAGTACTGGAGCCATGAATCACGTCATATTCCTTTCCTGTGTTTTATTTTCTTGTACTGCAGCAGCACTGGGAAGACTTGGAGACACAGTGCTGTCTGGAAACAACAGCTGGGGAACTCTGGATGAATAAATTTGATTATTCCTGATTTTTGACAAAGACCTTAGGTTTATTCTTAACTTTAAGATACCAAGACTGTGTGAACAGAGATAAAACCACTTATTTCATTATAGTCTGTATATTTACAAAAAAGAGGGGTTTTTTCTTAGCCTGATCCATTCTGACAGTGAAGGGAAAACTTTCAGCTCTGTTGGATCCCTCCTTTGTTCGTACTTCAGTGCTGAGAGCAGTAGTCATTTCATATTTGAGAAACTTATTTTAAGACTGCATTTAACTTCTGTTCCTTTCTCCTAAATAACTTTCATTTCTCACATTCAAACTCTTAAGGCAAAATCCAAGTTTATTCATGAAGTGAAATTAATGGATTTTAGGTGAAAACTCAGTATTACTGAAGTTATTAAAGTGACTGCTTTTCCCCTCTCTTTGGTACCCCAGGAAATGATCACTTCTTAACATCTATGAATTGGATTAATTTCACCCAACTTTTTTCTAACAGACCTTTAATGAATGAGTACGCAGAGTAGCAGAGAAGACATATAGGACAAATCTACCTTGCACACTTATTAGGAGTGGGATTCCTAACTTCACCTATCCAAATAGAGCAAAAATTAAAGCTACTCTGGAAAGGATGGATAAAAACAATGATCAGCAGAGGACTGTTCATTCCAACAGCATAGGGTGCTTATTTGAAGATTAGTGAATCTCAGTCGGAGATGCCTCTCTCTTATGTCATCTATAGAGTGAGGTGAATTCCTTTAGGAAGGCCATGAGACCAAGGTGCTTGGGAAGAGCAAAGGAGAAGGAGGAAACTGGATAAGTTGGGCACATGATTTGTAAGGAGGTAGCAACAAGGGGCAGGAGAATATGATGGGCAAGAGGCTGTGAGGGAGAATGACTGATAGGAGAAATATCTAACTATAGGCACAAGACAGGAATAAGTAGAATAAATGGAAGGCTAGAGGGAAAGTATGAATTATGCAGCTGATTATCCTTTCTGATTAAGAAAGGAAACCTTCAGGGGTGGAGTGGCAGCTCCTCACAATTTAGTGGATAGCAGAGTCTCTGAAATACCATCCGAGCAGCAGAGGGAAGCCTGCAGTTTTGTGCAGGTATTTTATTTTTAGCTTGATATGACAACAATAAAAAGTACAAAAGTAAGAACTCTGAGAGCAGCTGGCTTTCCAGCAGAAGTGAAAAAAGCCAGCAGGCAAGCAAAAGCAACAAGAGCAGGAGTGGAGGACTCATTTTAAACTCCATATCCCAATTAAAGCTTAGAAGAAGATTTTTAAGTCCCTTAAGGGAAGGTGGCTGGGGAGGTGTCATTTGGAGTTGCAGAAATCATACAGAGAACGAGACAAGAGAATGGCTTTAAAATGTAGTAAGATAGAATAGACCTCAGTGGCAACTTCTAAATATGATACAAACAGTAAAATGAGGGAAATAACAGTCACTATTAAAGAAAAAAGTAAGACAACTTTTTACAAATATAAATAACCTTCTTGTAAAAGAGAAATACTATATCTTACATCAAATAATTCTCATGCCCATATTTACATTTCTTCAGGCTTCAG
>BJBW01014558.1:0-33921 GCA_004320125.1 Scolopax mira | reverse complement strand
AAAAAAACCTATCATGAATGGAAACACCCAGGTACAGTAAAGGCAAAAGCTGTCACTGCCATTGCTACTGATAACATGAAACAACCAAAAATATTTGCTCTAGGGACCTAGAAAACATCATCTCGTGGTGCTGTTACTTGTGTCAATGCAGAAATGAACTGAGAGAAATTGAAATGGATGGCAGATATGGTTATGAGTTGAAGTGAATGTTTCCTTACTTTGACTCATATGTTTACATTTTTGAGAAGTAAATATTAAATTTGATTTTTTTTTTTTTTTTGGTTAGCTGTTTAGTGAATACAGTATTGTACATATGGCAGAACTAGTGCCACTGGCCAAGAATACAGGGAAACATCGCCTTCCAAGAAACATGGTGTGTGTGGGGAGAATAGATACAAATAGAAGTCAATTTCTTTTATTTAGCTTTAGGGGCAAAACGTTTTATACAGCTTACTGTGCTAAAACTAGCTTACAGTATATCATCTTCAGTACCGTGTGTAATCAGTGTTTAGTGCTTTTTATTTTCTCAAATAGCTCCATTTGCTCATTCAGATAGAGCTTGTGCCATTTCAGTGCATCTCCTGCTGTCAGGAATTATACACATTGAAGTAATCTGTAGATTAACCATCTATGGATTGTGTGAAAGGAGCTTTACCATTTGGAAAGTCAAATACAGAAACATTACTGTTTCTGATTCTGTCAGTACATTGCAATAATTCAGATGTCCTTTACTTTCAGCATTAATTTCTCAGACACACCTGCAAATGTTGAGCTTGTCAACCTCTATTCCTTGATGGACCCTAAGGCTCGCCCTTTCTTTCTTTTTTTTTTTTTTTTAAAAAAAAAAGAGCTTCCTTCTAAAACTTTGCCAATGGAAATGAAGGAAGTTTATGGAAAACAGGAAAGGAATGCTGTCTGATGCAATATTTTACTTTCTGCTGCCTATCATTGCTCTTGAGAGAGAAATGTTATCTTGGGAGGAGTTGTATATCTAAATATGGTTCATTAAAGCAAATTCACCGAGGTTACACACCTCATACGTTTAAGAGGAGGGACAGAAAGAACATTTTAAAGAAGAATATTTTACAGCAGTGATAGCTGGTCAATGGCATATGCTACAGGGAAGCAAAAATGTACAAATGATCTCAGCCACAGAAGGCTGGCAGATAATTATAATGGGTAGTTTGGGCTTTGTTTTGAAAGGTAACTGTCAAATATAATATCACAACAATAAAGTAAGCAGATATAACAGATACAGAAATTCAAAATTGCCTAATAATAGTGTTTTTAAATAACATGTGACCTGCCATGAATTAGAAAGGAGAAATTATACCATCTGTTTTCATTTAGTTTGTTAAAAATGCTCTCAGGGATTGATGAGACCAGAAAGCATGGTAGATTAATTTGATTTTAATGTAGTGGGAAAATAACAGCTCTTCCCTTCACCTGAGGGAGCCAGAGATCCTTGTTCTGCAACAAGTCGTGGTGCATTGGGTTCCCCCATGGAATAAGGCGATCATTGCTATCAAGCAACTGAGAGTTACTTGATCCTGCTTGGAAACATTTACTATTTCAAAGGGTTTAATTTTCATAACACTACTGTCCGTTTATCTTTGATACAAAGGTTCTTTCATTCTCTTTCTAGACCATCTGGGTTTTTCAGATGGAATGTCCGTTTTAATGGCAGAGTACTCTAAAGGTACTCTTATCACATTCGTCTGCCGATTTATCTTGTGGTCAGTCCCTACAATGCATCTCAATAGCAAGCAGGATCCATTCTATTAAAAAAAAAAAAAAAAGAGAGGAAATTGAATCAAATGTCAAGCTGATTTATTGCAGGCCACGTTTAAACAATCATTATTTTGTAAAGAGTTTCTGTAAAATATAAAACATTTAGAGCCTTACTTTGGAAATTTTTTTCATTATTGGAGCACCTGGGAGTCCTTGATTGGAATCCCATTGTGCAGGGCACTGTGCAAACACAGTCCAGAAAGATGGTCTCTTCTCCATTGAATTTAAAATCTAGGGGTAAGATAACAGGAAAGAAATACAGGCAGAAAGGGGAGTCAAGGAAACCATGAGTCAATACAAACCTGTGAGTCAAGAGGGTAAATGGTGGTTTCAATTGTAGCTTATAACTGTCAAACTTTCAGCAAAAGGACATTTCTAAGAGGATCAGAGAAGTGCAAATAAATATCTTCCTATAAGTTCATGGGAATGCTTGATTAAATATTTAGCAAATTGACAGTGGTAATTGTAATTGGCAGAGCAGAGATCAGAGTCAATAGATGCAGAAGGATAAATGGTGGACTGTTAAAGAAAAGATGAGCAGCTTTCATTTGATTTGATGGTTGAAGAGGTGTTTTCTAGACACATGTGGTATGGAACCCCACCAGCTTTCCAGGTGGGCATGCATGGGGTGAGCCTGGCAAGGTCAGGGAGGAGTGCGCTGCTCTGACCCAAATGGGGAATTATTAGTGCTCAGAGAAGAGTTTTTTAGCATTTTGGACTGGTCAATCAGACTATGTATTAGTGATGTTTTACAATAAAAATAAGCAGAAGCTGGACATAGGCTGAGTGTGAGGATTTCGAGAGAGGCCTGACTGAAGGATGATGGCAGCCAGTTCCTTCCAGGGCAGGAAGGCCAGAGACAGTCACTGGCGGTGAATGAAAAATTCTTGCAATGAAAAATACAAATAGAGTGGTGTAGTGTCCATGTTGCGTGTAGTTATGTACCTCTATACTTCAAACCTACCAATGCAAAAGCTGTTTCTAGGCTCTAACACCACCCAGGGTGGGCCATCTCCTAGGTAGCTTGAAGGTTTCCTAACAATGAAATGAAGGGAAAAGTGGTCTGGGAGGCAGGGGTGCAACATTCAGGTTTCTGAAGTGTCACTTACACTTTTTCTATATGTCATGGGACATTTCATCCCACCCACCACCTCAGGGACTGGCTCAGTCCCTCAGCCAAGATGGCGATGGCGCCTCAGGGAAAGCCTATGTGAGGAAAGGCCGAAAACACCACAGGGAGTAGGAAGGGAGCCATAGGAGTGAAGGATTGAAGTTGAGCGTGGGAAAGCGGGAAGGAAGTGTGTTACTTTCATGTTTGTCTTTTTGTTTCCCAACACCAGATCACAGAATTATAGAATAGTTTGGGATGGAAGGGACCTTAAAGACCATCCAATCCCATCCCCTATCCTGGTGGGGGACACCTCCTACTAGACCAGGTTGCTCAAAGACCCCTCCAACCTGGTCTTGTAATGCAGTAATCAAACACACATATATATTAATTAGCAACAAAGTTAATTTTCCCCCAGCTTTTTCGTGTGTTTTGCCCACAAAAGTAAGTCGCAGCCTCAACCCACCAGCTTTCTCACTCCTTTTCTATTTGCTCCCCACTGAGTGGAGTGAGCGAGCCATCGGGTGGGATTTACAGGTGAAAAGATTCTCAAACTTATACAACAAGGGAACAATGACCAATAAATCCCCAATTACAAGAAACAGGCAAATTCCACGAGACTTTCCTAACCAGCCTGTGACAAGCTGGACATCAACCCCAGGATAAGTATCCTATGCATCACATTGACTTAGCTGCTGTTTCTAATAATCACCTGCAAAAAATACAGTGGCTTTGAAATTGAGATGCTGAAATATACAGATTTCAAAAGATTTCAAGAACATTTTCCACTGAAGTTGTTGGAAACAATAGGTAATTGACATTGCTAAAAATCAAGTGTGAAATAAATTAAATACCTTGAAATGTAAAGTTATAATTTGAGGTTCTGAAAAGAATTATTCAGATTTCTTTAAGCTCAGCTAGCAACTAGAACCCCACAGCCATTTATTCACTCTCCCCTGTACCCCCCATAGGACAGGGAGAAAAGGGAGGAAAAAGGAAAAAAAAACCACCTCGTGGGTTGAGATAAATCAGTTTAATAGCACAGTAGCAGAAGAAAAGATAGTAACAATAATGGTAAAAGAATATTCAAAGGGAGTGATTCTCATCCCTCACCATCTGACAATCGATTGCCCACCTCACCCCGAGCAGCGATGGCAGATTCCTGCCCCCAAGCCAAGCCCCGTTTCTGTATTGAGCCTGATGTCTCTAGGATGTGGAATATGGAATATTTCTGTGGCCAGCTTGTCCTGTCCATGCTCCCTCTCAGCTGCTATGGGAAGCCAGAAGCCAGGGGAGCACAGCAGTGCTTCTGGGTAAAATTATTATGTAATATTAGATGGCTATGTCACTACGTCAGTAAAACTCAGGCAAAAATCAGTTAAAGATACTGATTAAGAATAAATATTTTAAAATATATCTATCTTACACCCAATATAAAAGAAACAGATTTAAGGCTGAGGTTGCATGTTAAATTCCATGGTTGTGTTATGCTTTAGAATGTCTCCGTCTCATCTTATATGAGATAATTTTCTGATGTGATAATTAGCTAAAAACACATTGACATCATAAATTGCAGGCCACCGTATATCAGTCATAGCCAAACTATTGAGGCTATTGGAGTGGTTTCTGAAGGAGGCGGAGAGAAACATCTCCTGTAACTCTTTAGCATCTCATCTATTAGGAAATGCAATTTTAGGCCCATGGTGCACACAAGTATAATCTAAGGACTGCTTTATCTTCTAAAGATTTTTAATATTAATTTTTAGTCAGGAGGCTGCAAGAATTGCAACACTTTGATCCATGGGTGTACCCATGTGCTTGTTTCAGATGCTTCAAGAGCTAGAGTGGTACTTTCTGAACCAATTGTCCATATGTTGGGGACTGTCTGTATGACCAGGGAATAATTTGTGAAGTAGTTATGTTATATCATAGCTCCAACTTGCTAGCAAATCTGACACAGAGGGGCTGTGGAAAACTGATTTGCCACTCTTAACATTTCCATAACAGTTACAGTAGAATTTGCTGATGTAAATCCATTCAGTGCTCCCTCCATCTGTTCATTGCCCAGATGATGTGACAAACAACATAAAATGAAAAACCTACAAAACAGCAATCTAAATCCCATGAGAGCAATGCAAACGTTTCTTCCTGGGACAAGAGACAACTTTAGATGAGCCACCTCTCTACATTTATGAGTTCTGGCCTTGTACCATTTTTAGTGTTTGCAGCTGACCAAGGGAAAATAGATGGATACAGAACATTCTCTAATGAGATTTATGGGAATGGCAGTCAGTTAACTCAAAATCAGTCTGCTGCACAGTGCTTACATCTCAAATAAAGAGATTTCTGTGAAGCAGATATAATTTCATTGTTGTAGGATAACACAATTTTTATAAAAAGCTTTTGTGATAAAAAGTAGGGGTGAGAATGGAGAGAATATATATATATCTCCTGTATGCAGCCTTCTCTGTGCTGTATGAATATCTGCAGAAAACTAAAGAAATTTACTGCAGAGTCTGAGCTGAAATAAAACATTATATCAATTAGTGACGTATGTCCAGAATCTTTTTTTCCCTTAGGAGAAAATCCAAAGAGAAAACCAGGGCACAAGCATCAGTTGGACTCTTCCCCAAAATACATCTTTTATCAATTGCATTGCACAATGGTGACGTTCTGCCATAGGAAAACCAGACCCAAGTTAGAGATGGCTCTCATCAGGCTCTAGGCTTTTTTGGATCTCCAGTTGTAGCTATATGGGTTTCTGGTTGCAAACCTGTGAAAAATAAATTGGTCCGGTATTGCAGACACATTTCAGCTAGAACCATATTAACTGACATTTTTATGCGCACCACAATAGTCTTACAGTCTTGGAATCTTACTTTGTGTTGCCATTTTTTGACTAGTTCCATTCAGGAACTTGAATTACTTACTGGTCCTAGGTTAGATATCAGCACCGGGCATCTCCCTTTAGCCCTCAGTCCCACCTCTCCATACGAGCTGCCGTGCTTTGTTTCCCTCAGACATCTATAATTTAGCTCAGAATATGACTTCAGCTTCAATGTATAATTCAAGGAAGTCACTGCTCTGGGCACCAGAAAGGATTGACCATTGTTCTCACAATACTTAAGATCAAGTCCTGCAATTAAGATCTAAGTGCTCGTTTAGTTAAATGTGACTAAATTATTTAAGATTGAGGATGAGAAGATTTGTATTGTGGTACATCTAATGACCTGACGGTGAAAGCATTTAGCTTTCTAACCACACAAGCATGTACATATTTATATTTAGAAAATGCTTAAATATGGTGTCAGTAGAGCTTAATGGGAGGGGTTTTCAGACACCAAAAGAGATGTTTGCCTTTATATCTTTAGGGGGACGTCTGCTAATTCTGCTTCTAGCATCACTGTGTTTTCACTGAAGTCTTTGGGAGTTGCTGATATTCAGTAAGGACTCTAAAGATTTAGTCTGTATTAGGGAGATGAAGGAGGAAACTCAGAGGAAACATTATAGAAAAATAAATATTAACTATGAGTTATTCTCACATGAATCTTTTAGAGTTACATAGATAAAAATGAGCCAAATTGGAACTCAATACGGAAATGTATCTGTAATGGCTTATCGTGAAAGATATAAAGATACACACTTTCATTTTTAAAAATGGTGATTATTGAACTATTGAGTTTTTCTAAACTAATGTACATATACAGAGTATAGCTACAATGAGCATATTTATGTTCACCACTTTAATATTTATTAATTTATTATTGTCACCATTTCTAACAATGATTGTTATTTCTGGAAGCACTCCCAATAGACATGCACCCTACTGTGTTATTCTAACCATGCAGCAAGGCAATTCCCTCTGCTGTGGGTATTTCTGATCTTTGTACAACCCAATCTCTTCAAAAGACAGGAACAGAAGAAGATGGCTACATTAGGCATCAGGCGCATGGAATCAACTGGCACCCTCAGTGTGCTGTCATATGGCCTGTTTCACCAAACCTCCAGGGAAGAATTGTGCACTCACCTGACACTGCATTTTAAAGACTGTACAAGCACCCTCATACTGAAAGCGCTTTGGAGTTACCTGGTAAAGTACTTTTTTGCACTGTTAAACTTGTTTGTGCTCCTGAGACTTCAGTGGAGACAGACTCACAGTGGTGTGAATTACAGTTATGCTGAGGTGAACATTATTTCACTTCTTGCCATTATTTCTCACCTTCCCTTCCTCTCCTCTGGTTGTTCTCCATTCTCTGTTGTCTTGTTCTCCTCATCATACTATAGAGTGAGTGCCTCTTACTTTGGCTTTCTCTCTTTTGGATAGACATTCTCCACACTGGTTGCAACAATCCTCCTGCATGTGGCTGACAAATAAATAGACTCCATTATCCTTTGGTTCTGCTGTGAAGTGCTGTACCATTAGAATTTAACTACCTTTGCCTTGTGACTGTTGCTGTGTTTATCTACCAGCGCTGCTGTACAAGTCAGTACACATTTTTTTGGGCCTTTTACTGCTACATACAAACAAATGCAACTGCCATCACTCTGCCAGATGATGCTGTTCATTTTCTCTTTTGAATTAACTCAGCTTTATGGTCTCTGTCCTTACCCAGATTAACTGGATACAGGTTTTCATTTGCCTGTGCAGTGTTGGAATATGAAGCATGTTTCCCTGGAAACTTCAAATGGCTGAAGCAATCATTCACACGTACAATATCATCACCAAAAGTGCACATTTTTTCAGTTGAAGTTAAAAACAAAATAAAAATCTCTGCCTGCTTGTTTGAAAATATTTGCATTTAAAACACTGTAAGAAATCCCTTGTATTTCATTTCAGAGACCAAAGATTTAATTGTTCCTATAGTAAGTCTGGATTGTGAAATTTCACTCTGGTTACTAATTGTGTTCACAGGAATAGCTGATCAGAACCCTTCAGAATTCTGCTGAAATGTTTACCTCTAATTGCCATGCAAAACATTTCTGCCCTTTCCTCTGGGTAGGGCAAAACCAGCTGTCATTTTAGCATAGATTGTCTGCACCAGTCAAGAACGTTTGAATTGTTTTAATAATTCTGTTCACAACTCTGACTTTCTCTTCAAAGCTATTCATAGAAACGTCTCCGAATTGTTATTTTTTTTACTGACAGATGCCTGTTCAATATTCTCTCCTCTCTCCCCTTCACTTTCCCTGCACTCTCCCCTTTTCCTAAACCAAATGCCAAGGTATTCAATATATTCATCAGTAACCTGGACAGGACTTCTTTGCTGTGAGGGTGGCAGAGCCCTGGCAGAGGCTGCCCAGAGAGGTGGTAGAGTCTCCTTCTCTGGAGACATTCCAAACTCACCTGGGCACATTCGTGTGGGACCTGCTCTGGGTGGACCTGCTCTGGCAGGGGGTTGGACTGGATGATCTCCAGAGGTCCCTTCCAACCCCATAGCATTCCGTGAGACTGTGATTCTTTATTGGGAAATGGGAAAAATACACAGGTGTGTGCATAGGTTTGTGTTTGCGCTCACATATGGAGTTTCACACCGTGTCGTTGGGACTCTTTGGTTGTTAATACGAACCTGCAGCTCCCAGGCTTTGCCATCCCCAGCCTGCCTTAGGAACAAAGCTCAATACAGCTGTACCCAGATGCTCTTTTAATGCTCTTTTCTAAAATATTTGCCCAAATGAGATCCAACAGCAGTATGCAACACTCAGCATGCTGAGAGTTTTGACTAAGAGCATAACTACTGAGCTGATTAGATAATTTAACTTAAGTTTGTCCTGTTTTTAAGTAGGCAACAGTATATTAGATAGTGGTTTTAGGCTGCATTATTGGTCTCTTTTTTAACTGGAAGCTATAATATTAATAATTAATAGTAATTGTCCACATAATGACATTTAGGAATTTTTAGGCGCTTAGATGCATTTGCAGAGGTATTATTGCGTTTGTTTATCAGAAAGGAAAGCAATGGGTGAGAGAGAAGGTGACTTGCCAAAAGGTCATATACAACCAATATTGTCAAAAACTGACTTCCAGGATGAAATCTTGGCTTCGGAGAAACCGAAGGCAAAAGTCAGAGAGACAGCAATGGGCGCTCATCCCAGACTCCTGTCCTGACTAGATGCTGCTGAGGGAGACGGGAGATAAAACGTGTTACTAGAATGTGGTTGGGGTATTTTGGGACTTCACACTGTTATTCACAGTGAGTGTGGTATGTGCCTGTGCCCTAGATGTTACAGCTCTCGTATGGTGGTGCTCATGTTTGAAAATACAGCGGGGTTAGAAATATGTCCTTTTTGTCCCCCTTTGCAGAGCTGGAGAATGAATTGGATACTTACACAAATACTCATTGGCATAATCATAGACCTATGTGGCACTGGAAGGATTATTTTTCTATAACTAAAAGTGCCATAAAAAGTTACTGGGACTAGATGTGTCTCTGGATACTGCTTCCTTCTCACCCTGTCAGACAGCAAGTTAGTGGTAAGGATAGAATTATGTAAGGAAATGAATCATGAAAAGTGAGAAAAAGAATCTGAAACATTTAATGCTAAATTTAAAGATTCAGAAAGATATTTAAATTTGACAGAGAATGCCGGGACCAAATGCTTTCAGTCTTTTCACCCTGACTATTTTCTCTAGCACTGACAAGTATTATTACACTTCTTGTGCTTCATGCTCCAATTTATATCTAGTCTAACTTACATGTCAGTAAATTTATGTCTGACGTCAGTCTGGCTCTTACTATCCTCTTTTTATTAGATGTTTACTTCACACTTCTATCAAACATCTCTGTCACTGAATTCAAATATACTTATTAAAGATAATGCCTGCACTTCCAAAACAGGTGCAATTACCACCTTTTCATTTTCACCTCATTTAAATATTTTTTAAACTTTATCTAACATAGCTGTCTTTTTTCCCCCCTTTGGAACTTGATTTTTTCAGAGCGCTAATCTTATGCAGAAAGGTTGACATATGTTAGTAATAAATTCATAGAAACCTTTTAGAATATTGCAAAATGATGGTACGATTAAGGAAAATAAAGCAGGTGAAGTGATGACCAGGTTTTTCAAATAAGGATGGTAATGAGTGGGCAAGTTAAAGGTTACCTGAATGGCATTTGTTACATTCCATCCTGCTTCCCAGCTGGTGATCAGATTGACCTGGGCACGTGGCAGGGGACCTGGGGACTTGTATTCTGCATCCTGGTGGCAAACATCAGTCGCAAAGTTCAGGGGTCCATCTGGCTCCTCTCTCTCCTCACCATGATCTCTGTTCAGTTCATCTCTTCTAGCAAAATTCACATGCTCTTCATCGCTGTCCGGGCAGCCGTCCCACCTCAGCATTCCCAGGAAGAGAGATGGTCTTTCCCTAAAGCAGTTGAAAAGAGAGGAAAAAGTCTGCCTCAGCTGAGCCATCCTGAATATTGAAGAAAATCTTTCCTTACATATCTTTATACTTTTTTCAGTAGTTGTACATTGTTGATCCTTTTGCCAGGTTAGCCTTGATATCGTAGCTATGATTGGTGAAGTTCTCTGTTCACAGTTCGTTTATTTGTGCCAGTTCCAAATGCCAGCTAAAGAAATACCTCCAGGGTCTTCAAGGGACTGGCCAGAGTGGTCTGCAGCGAGATCTAGTAATCTGCAAGCTGCAATTTACAATTCAAATCCTCTTTCCACTTACCCATGCCATCTATGTAGATCAGTCATTCGTGAAGCATCTACAGGTGGCTGCAAGAATCTCTTCCTGGAAAATAGGCATGTTTGTAATACAAATAAATACTTCTGCCAAAAGGAAAAAAATGCTACGTTAAAATGAGAGTTGATGGGCTGCCTGCTAAGTAAATGTGTGTAAACATGTTCACTTTTCCAGATGTGAGAGTTTTCTGCTGTGTTTTAGTGTCTACAGAGGTCAGTAGAACTTTAAAAATGTTCTTAAAAAAGCTCAAAGTCACAAGAAAAAAAAAAAGTAGCTTGTTCATAACTATATCTAATTCACAGTTGCTGGTGACAGTTAGGGGAATGACACAGAGCTGTGATTATAAGTTTACTGTATGGAGGTAAATGGTGATACGTTATGATTATTCATACTGCAGAATCCAAACCTAGTGTTTACCCAAGTATCCTCCTTTTATCTTGCCTGGCCCATGGAGTTTGTGAAAGAAAGGTAAAGCCAGCTGTGCAGCTGTAGGATTATTTATGCCCATTTTCTTTTGTTGGTTCCCATGCCTGCCCTACATTCCTCTTGCCTCTTTGTTAAGCGTACTGAGCTTTAACAGCTATATTTCTCTATTAACAACTGAATAACTGGTACGCCACCACCAATCATGCTGAAAAAAAATATTTGAATTTGACCATGTGAGTTCAATTACAGTCCTTGCTTGCATTAACCTGTCCTTCCTGTTACCTGAAATTTCAGGAATTCTCAAAAGAAATTTAGGAGTTTACATTTCTGAACTAGAATTCTGAACTAGTTGATGAACTAGTCATCTGAACTGATCACCTCTCTGATGGATCCATGTGAACTGAACTGCAGTCTCAGGAGTAACTCTCGGGTTTTGCCCATTTCCAAAATGAAATATCCTTCACACAGGCCTTGTTGTCTGGTTTTTCTTATGTGCTCAGGATTACATAAATATGGAGGCAGCCTTCACTGTTCTGTGTTCTATGACCAGACACAGAGGTTTCTCTTTTTCTTTTCATATAACTAATGTGCTGAGATTCTCCACAGTTTATCCATCAGTTTTTAAAAATATAAACATTTCAGAAATACTTTTAGTACAGAATTATGTTCCTGTGCTTACCTTGTTTAAGCCCCATCACTGGAACGTGTATGTACAATGTCCGTGGCTTTATCCCTGGATGCTCTGGAGTATTTCTTTCATGTCTTGTGCAATCTGCTAATGTTGACCTGAGCTGAACAACAAGCAGCTCTTGCATGGCAAAATATCCATTTATTGGTATTTCTGAGTGCATGTCACTAGCCGTCTTGCAAACATCGTGATCTCCTGGAGTGACCTGGAAGGTGCTTGAAAATACAACTATGGATTTTACAACAAATTTTGACCTCGGTTCACTCCTTCTCTCATCAAATCTATTCCAATAGAAAGCTTCAGGCAGATTTCTGAGGGGAGCTGCTCTATAATAGGCATACATACTGCTCACATCATGTAAACCCTGTATCAATATCTATAGAGTGAAAATAATAACAGAAGTTACAAGGTTGATTTTCCTATTATATACAGAATGGCCCAAGATACCTTTACCATTTCCTGTGGTTCCATTTGTGTTAGTATGTATTTTCAGTCTATTTTTAAGCATGACTTCTGTAGATGTTCATGCTTCTGGACAGAAAATATTTTCTTGTCATTGACTTTCTTCTATGAGAGGTAGAACCTCATGAGGCACACAATTAGCATTTAAAAGGACATTTTTTTATTAATTAAATAAAGGTAAGAGCCATTTTAGCATCCTGAGGAACTGAATTACATCAAATACGAAATTTGTTCATTTACAAATGATGTATTATATTAGAAATTGCGTTCTTTACCTGACGTTTGTAGAATTTTTATATGTTTGTATACTGGTGGGACTACTTCTTTAAATGAAACATCACTATTAATCTCAGGACAACACAGATTATCACTGTACAATATTTATTATTTTTTATTGCTAATACTGTGTAGAGATCTTAGGAGCCACCTTTCGATTAAGTGTCATAAAATCGAGTAGTAGGAGACAGCTTCATTATGAGAAGTTTACAGTTTAACAAGAGAAGACAGGCAGAGACTTGGCAGCCTGTCCTTTGTCTACTGTGCATGGGTTTTTAATTCTATGTATTACCTGCAGCTTTGATTTTTGCTGTCTGTAGGACAAATTGTGCTCCTAGTTCCATCGCTGTATATCTGCCGGCCGTTTCACTGGCATAAATAATGAGCAAAGGAAGATATATAAAATTGGGTTTTATTATTGCATTAAAAACTGCTCTCTAGATGCTTGCAGCAAATTTCCTATTTGTTGTGCTGCTTCCAGGCCATCAGAAATAAACAGTAAAGGCAGGAAATGAGAACTGGACTCAATCAGAGGGTCTTCCAGTTCTTCATTCTTCCCATGCACTACTTCTGCTAGACATTCTTTCTACGGATAGAACCATTTAGGTTGGAAAAGACCTTTGAAGTCATCAAGTCCAACCATTAAAGATGTTGCACATTTTATGTGCATCCTGGCTGTCCCACTCTCCATACGGTCCGTTTTGGTAAAGCAGCTCTTTTTTTGGTATTAGTCTAGCTTTCAGTGCTGCCTGAATGACTTTGAACTATAAATAGAGATGACAGTGCAAAATGAAAAAATACCCAAAATGAAACAGTGTTCAGTTTGACAGACATAAACTGGAAAAATATCTGCCCTTTGCCTTGTGTAGGTTAATGGTGACTGAGAGGAGTAATTTTTTGGTAGTAAAAGAAGGATTTCAGTTCTGGTACTGCAGATCCCCAACACAAACATTTGCAACACTTTTTCACACTTGTAACTGATGCTTCTTGTGAATGCTCAGGTTTCTTATCAAAATTCATCTTCTCTGAGTCTTTCTGCCAATTATACAGATGTGGGAAACAGACCAAGAGAAGGAATAGCAAATTATGAAAGATTATATTAGTATTTGATTGTACGATTATGGAAAGGCTTCTTTACATTCGCTTACATATATTTCTATACTTTTGTAAGGTTTTCTCTATTATTGCTTGCTCTATGTGTATTACTCTGACAGCTCTTAAATAGTGATTTGATGATTGCATGTTCGAGGTGTGGTTGTGATGTTGCACAGTCTGTTTTGTATGGGGTTCCACAGTGAGAATGAGGACTAAAGAGCGATTCCAAATAACAGCCTCTTATGTGGAGACCATCCCTTCAGCACAGGGTAAGATGGGGGTGAAAGTATGGTGATTATGTGGTAAATGACCATTGTAATGATGCACAATGGAGCTGAATTAAGATTACAATAGCAAATCATAAATAGCCTCTACAGCTCTTCAGCGTTGCCTTTTCAGTTTTATTTTTAACCAGCTGTTGGGATACCTCATTCTGTAGAGGTGCCCTCTATTCATAGAGCTAGAAAAGGGTCTCAGGCTGTGGGGAATGTGCCAAGTGTCTGTCACACAGCTCAGGCACAAACTGTACCTATGCAATGATTCAGTGGCAGAATTCTTTTACTGGATTGATAAAATGACACAAATTTTACCTTTAGTCACAATGGTTAACAAAACGTTAACTCAGTTTTGTTCTTGTTCTGCTGAATTTTAATGACAGCTTTACAAAAAAGAAATGTATTTGTATTATAATTTTAGGTGGTATGTTAAAAAAACCTATCAATAGTGCCCTTTAATCCAGCAACACGTATATTAATAGCACACTGCTGTGTTTTGGGCTGGGCTGGCCAATGACAAGATGACACAGAAACTAATAAAGAGTCTGTCATGTCTGAAAAATTTGGTGATGTAGTGAGCAGACAGTGGGTAGATACTTACATCCTCCTCCACTTCCTTATTGAATGAGCTGTGAAGAGGAAAAGATCAAGAGTTTACTAATTGGAAGTGTAACTTCCAGGCGTAATTACTCACGTAGAGTGAGGGGTAGGAAAGCAGTAAAGCATATCTACAGGTAAAAGGTGAAGTTGGTGGCTATGATTCAAGATGAGACAGTTGTTGAGGAAAAAAATTGTCATGATAACAAAGAGCAACAGACAGAAGCAATTCCTTATGTAGCACATAAAATTATTATTTCCACTTCGTTAGAAATAACTGAGATGTACAACATGAAAGCCATGCTAGATATTTTTGTATGTATGTGCCACAGCATAATAGGTTTTTTACTTTGCCTTCAGGAAAGAAAATGTGTCTCCATCAGAGCTGCAATTTTCTGTGTTTATTTGTAGTCCTACAGGCCTAGCTGTATTGCTTCATCAGCAAGTTCTGCTCCCTCATCCATACCCTTTCTATTCAAGAATTCATTCTTTAGAGGAAGTGTCTTCACTTATTATATACCTTCAAGGATTCCTACACAGGAAGATACAGGTATAATTTATGTGCATGGCATAATTGTCATCTGTCTGTGCGTTTCCTTTAGTGTTATCTGTTGAAAATGTTACTTTTAGGAGTAGCTGCAGTTAACAGAGAAGATGGCAGTGTTGTGATGCTTACAGTCATTTGGAAACAAAATATTTTACTCTTATCCTTGGTGAGATACACTTTAGACCTTGAAGGATGATTAGGGGAAACAATAACCTAGTCCCATGACTTTCCTCACAGTCTCTTACATTTAATTTTTTGATACAAAGCTCAAATATGTAGATAAATAGTGAAATTACATAGTCTCACAACACAGACATCCATCATTGTAAATACACACGCAAAAAGAAAAACTGCAAAACACATCATTGCCCTTTCCTTTCACAGGTAAACAAATGCTCTGAGGTGCTAAGCTTGGTAGCTTGGTTGTATTTTCCCACAGAGATTAAATATCAGCACATCTCCATATTAGAATAAACACTATGCAGTAATTAAATCAAAATGATAGAAAATTTTACTGGTGGTTAAATAAGAATAGGCAAAGAAAACAAAAGGTGAAGAAAAGAGCTAAATAGAGCTCTGTTGTGCCTTAATATAAAAGTATCACGCTCTGTTCTCTAGCTTACAAATGCATCAAGCTTCTTAGGTGGTTTCTCTGTTCTGTTTTTCCCCGTCAGCAATGATCTTTCTTCAAGAACTCAATTAGAAACTGATGTATTTTATTTCTTTTTATCTCATCTGTTAATGATTATTTTCTTTTTTAAACTACTGCTCCTTTGGGAGGTGGCAGTGTCCGATGCCAAGAAGCATTTCTGAGTAAATATAAGTAACAAATGTGGGGCCATTCAAGTCTCTGTACTTGAAGAGTTACCATATGAAATCTTCACAATGTTTTCACATTTTGTGCAAGTACTGGTCAGAGCACGTGACAAATTAAATGTTTCAATCATAATGGGATGATAGAATAATTTAGGTGTGAAGGGACTTCAGGAGGTCTCCAGTACAAACTCCTGCTCAAATTCAGGTCAGCTGTGAGGTCAGACAAGCTTGCTCAGGGCTCTTTCCAGTTGAGGCTAAAAACCTCCAGAGATGGGGACTACACAGGCTACACAAGCTATCCGGGCAACCTGCTCCACTGCTGGGCTGTCTTCATAGGAAGAAAGTTTCTCTTTATAGACAGTCTGAACCTCTCGTTTCATTTTATGCATGTTGTCTCTTGACTTCCCATCATGCAGTGCAGTGAAGAGCCTGGCTTCCTCTTCTCCATCATCTCCCCATAGGCATGGGAAGGCTGCTGTGGGGTGCTCCCTCTCCCCAGAACTACCAGAGCCTTCCCTTTTGCAGACCGAAGAAGCCATATTATGTTTGGTTTGCTGCCCACCAGGACCCCCAAGGTGGTCCCCAGCCAGTCCTAGCTTTCCTTATCTTGAAGGTGTCATTTGTTGTTTAAGCAAGATGTCTTTTTAAGCAACCAGCTTAAGCAAGGCTGCTTCTTCTCTTGTGCACTTGGATGATTTGAGCCTTTGTCTGTGTAGGATCTCTGAAGATCTTGTCAATCTTCGTGTTCTCTGACATTTCACAGTGTGCTCGCCTTCTACTGTTGGAAATGCAGGTCCTCAGCCAGAGCACACCCCCTGCAGGCAAGGACACTATCTTCTCCTGTCCCTGTCCCAGCCTAGGGACAGGTACGTTCTGTAGCCGCAGACCTGTTAGCCACATCTGCCCGTCAGAGCTCTGAGTCAAGGCCTCTGCTCTACCACTGGTTCTTCCAGCTGATGCTTGGGATGGTGTCTTGTGGCATGTGCCCAGGATTACCTCGCAGAGCCATGCTGTTCTAAAGCAGCCTCCCAGCTCCCTTCCATGCACTCTTCTGCATGAACTACTGTGTCTGTCTCTGCTCCTCTACCCCATCTACTCTGCTCAGGTGAGACCCCACCTGGAATGCTGTGTCCAGCTTTGCAGTCCTCAGCACAGGAAGGACATGGACCTGTTGGAACGGGTCCAGGGGAGACCAAGATGCTGGGAGGGCTGGAGCACCTCTGCTGTGAGGACAGGATCCAATCATCCCAGGTAATAAAGGAAGTCCAGAAATTGCTGTGCAAAGTGTTGAGTCTGTTTGCTGCATTCTGGGAAAAGGAGGTGAACATCAAATAAATTAATATTACTTGTATAGTCCTATAATGCCCGGGTTTTGAGTAAGATTAAGTCTTCTGCTTTATACTTTACAGGAGTATACAGTATAAGGCATCCAGGTAGGTAAATAAATTTACCAGTCAAGAGATTTATTTGAGCTAATTATCTCAAAGAGTGTTTGTGTCTTCTACATGAGCAGAATGTCTAAACATTCTCTCTTTTTTAACCCTGTTAGGAAAGTTGTGCAGAAGACAATGCTGAGAAACTCTTCTCCCACATTAAGCAACTAGGCTGGTTTCTCCTAAGCAGACCATTATTAATCGTCTTCAGAACTATTTCAGAAGATTGATTCATGCATAAAAACGCATTTAGTCAAGGATTTCAAGTTTCAGCAACTCTGCTTAAAAAAAGCTTTATAATTTTCTTCTTGAAGAAAGATCTTTAATTACATTGGAGCAATAGAGGGGGATTTATGCATATATTCTAATTATGTACTAGTAAAACTGAAAAGCTCTTCGTTAAAACCATGTGGAGAAAAATCAGACACATGCCAGCACTTCATTACTGAGAACTTAAGAGGAATTGTGTGGTGGCTTATTATCAGCATTACATAAATAGAAGGGCTCTCTACATGTTGCATATGCCGACACAGGCTTTTAAATTGAAAAACAGGCTGATTTTGAGAAAACAGAAGAGGATACAGATTTGCTTAGTTAATTAAACCAAAGCAATTAATTCTACATAGCGATATTAACACCTTACTACTTGTTTAGGAGAGCAAGTGTAATAACAAACATGTTCTAAGTTAAATCTGTATATGCACTTCCATGCACAGATATATAAGAAGAATATAAGATAAAAATCAAGGATCATTTAACCACAATCTAATTAGGTCTAAGTGATCCTAAATTAGTATGGTTAGCTTATACAATCATTCATAAGAATTCCTTGCTTATAGCATGAGCAGAGTATATGACATGCTTTCTGTTTAAAGCCTTTCTGATGAAGGGTTTTCTCGTGTTGTAAACAAGAACAGCTGGTGCACAGGCTGCGTTACAACACACTGTCATAACAATACAATAGACTTATTGTTACTTCTCAGATTGTGCATAAAGAAGTTATTCATGTTTCAAACACAGAATTACTGAGCCCTTCTTGCCACATTGGAGACCCTTGTGAACAATTCCCTTTGAGTCCCAAGCACATGACTTTTCGCTTCTTAGGGTCATAAGATGACCCTATACAGGCCATAAGATGAAAAAAATAATTAAGACTCATGAGGGGGTTGGATATGCACAACATCCAGATGCTGACTCAAAATTCATAGGAGGGAACTGAGCAGACTCTGAGCAGGGGGGATGGCAGTAGAAGTTAGAAATGAGAAAGGAAATAACAGCATGTCCCTACAGTGAGTCCCTCTGCTGAAACCCACATTTGGCCAACTCCTGCAGCTCGCTCTTTGCTATCAAGATCCTTTATATTATACATCTACCTATAAAAAAGGATATTGCTGTGCATTGTAAGTGAACCAGCTCATTAAATGTAAAGAGAGTTGATATAGTGGTTTGATTATGAGGAAGATTTCTTGCAGCTGTGTGTAAAATACCTAGCTCATTATTTGTTAGGTAAAAAAGCCTCCTAAATTATGCATAGAGCACATATCACTGCATGATTAAACAACATAAATAATTCCCTAATCTTTGCAATATCTCGTTTCTACCTCTATCAGTAAGTATCCTCAATGAGAGGTATTACTGAATTGTTCTAAAGTAAGTTCAAAGTATGAGTAAGAGACTTGCACTATTATCAGATTTAGTCTTATCATGGACAAATTTCTTGTGTAATCTGTTTCTTAAACTGATCAAATTTGATTTTAAGCTTCTAAGATTTCTTGTCTAAGAAATTTCTTGGTCACCCTTACAGTAAAAAACAGCTTCCTGATGTTCAGATGGAACCTCCTGTGTTTTAGTTTGTGCCCATTTTCTCCTGTCCTGCCACTGAGCACCACTGAAAAGAGTCTGGCTTCATCCTCTTGGCACCCTCCCTTCAGGTACTTATATATATTATATATTAATAAGAACCCACCCTCAACCTCCTCTTCTCCCCTCTCAGCTGAACAGTCCCAGCCCTCCAGGTTTGGCCCCACCGGTGCTGAGCAGAGGGGAAGGATCACCTCCCTTGACCTGCTGGCAGTTCTCCTCAGATTCCATTCCATTTCTATTGTCCCTGTTTTCAAGGTCATGTGGTTTTTTTCCTGTGAGATACGCAAAGTCTTTCTTAATATGTTTTTGTTACCTTGATGGCTTTTAATTTTCAGCTTCTTCCTTGTATGGAAACAAAAAAAAAGTAAAGTTCAAATGTACATTCTAACAAGACCTCCAACTGTGACTGCCATAGTTGTAGGAGGATTGTTGTGTTGTGTTGTGTGGTGTTGTGTCTCCCACAGACAAAGTGTTTGCTGATGGGGTAGGTAAAGCTAAACAAGAAGCACTGCATACTAATAAAGAAGACAAAAGGGGAGGGTAGGGCACAGACTGGAAGGATCAGTTGCTCCACAAACCCTAATATGCCATTATCATCACTTTTCCCCACCAGAGATTGTTACCTGCAACCAAGAGGGAAAAGGCTTGAAAAGCAATACTGGGCTTCAGACAATGTTCCATGTAAACTGGAGGAATGGGAAAATATTACCTATTGATATGGTCGGGACATGTAGCTGTTTTGTCTGGCACATAGTCTCAATTTCTCAGATTTTTAATAAGAAGAGGCTTCTTATTATTAATTTATAATAAGAGGAAGGTTTCCTTGGCATATGCAGAAAATCTGTAATGAGAAGCTGTTAAAGTAAATTGCTGTTTATTTAAGGTAATCCAGCCACAGCAGAGCATAAGTACCCCTATCATCTGTGTCATGGATTTTCACAGGAAACTACTGAAAGGAGAAAGTCATGAATGCTGAAAATACAATGTGAATAACTCAACTTTCTTCTCCTAGACAGAGACCGGGAAAATATTTACTTTCACTGAAAGCAGTTGTGTTGGTGTAGGTCATGCAATGTTTGTTTGCTCCAGAGTCAAATTTTGGCCTCAGAAGTGGATTTGTAAAGCAAACATTTTCCCCTCTCTGACAATTTGTGTGTGTTCTGCTCTCACTGCTCACCTCTCAGCAAGTCCTGCTCACCTCTAGCGCTCATTATGAACAGACCTGGGTAAAGTTCTCTCTCTGAAGAGGGCTGGGGTTAGAAACTAGATGTGTCCAGAGATGTTGTGTGTGTTGTATCTTGACACAGAAGTAAAGTTCAGCTGCTGATTTCCTTAAATTTAATGCTTTAGTAGTAATACTTAAACATATTTTACATTTTATCGTTGCAAGAAAAAAGGCTAGAAACGTATTTTAAAGGAAGGCCTAATATTCCCTTGACAGTACTGCCTCTGAAGCAAGGCAATGCAGGATCATGGTAGCCAAATCCTAGAACGATTTATTTCCTTCAACACACAGGAAGTTAGTGACAAATTAATATTCTTATATATGACTGGTTTGTGATTGTTCATTCTTGTCCACTGAGATTTTTCTTATTTCCCAAAATAAGATGGGTTTCTTTTTCCTGAAGAAATGATCATGAGATGTCTCTACACAGGCTAACGAGGGCTACTTTTCTGTGCAGAGAAGAAACACCTCACTGCTGATTCTTGCTTAAACTACCAGGACACAAGCACAGTCCTGGTAGTTTTCCTCCATGTCCATCATGAACCCACTGTTTAGACACGGGGTTATTTCTTATCTTTTTTCACAATCCTCAGTGGAGTTGTCTTCTGTCTTGGAAACCTGTATTTCTTCAACCCTTGCCTTTCTCTGCCAAGCAGACAAGGAGATTACCCTTCCCTTCAATCATCATGCATTTATCTCTTACTGTGTTTATATTGCTGTGTGAGAGCGTCAGGCCATCCCAGAAAGCACCCAAAAGAAAATGTAGAGGAGCAAGGAACTGAGTTCCTCAGGTTGTTCTGTGCCTTCAGTCACCAGAGGCAATTCACTACCGAAGCCAGGCTACAATCAGACAGAAATCTCTTTTGTTCCACCATTGGTACTCTGCCAGAGCCCACGGAGGGCAAATGCCACCTGCCTGAAACTGGGCTTTCGAGCAGGCAAGTGTTCTTTTTCCATCAGAGGGCCTCCAGGAGGCAGTGAGGCACCACTGCTAGGTGTTGGCTTGCTGTCCCTTCTTCCAAATTGCATGATTAGACTGATATGGGAAATAACTTGTTCTTATCAGGAGACAAGTTTTAGTAGAGGGCAGGATTCTAACACTAGCACTGGTTCTGTGCTTACGTAGAATGGTGATATAAAATGGAAGAGATTACTTGGAGAGCTAAAGGGGACATAAGCCTGTTCTTCATGCTCTGATGCCTCAAAGCCCATCTCTCTGTCTGTCCCTTCTCCTTGTAGTCCCTGCAACAGAAGGCAAGTCTTCTGTGGCTTTCTGCTGAGCGATGGAAAGCTCTGCACATTCCAGCAGTTTTAGCCTAGAAGCAGAGACCTTGGAGAAGATGATAAAGGGAGAAATAGTGGGGTAGTATGTCCTGGCTCTAGGCTCCAAGTTCAGGATAGTAGCAGGAGAGCAAGGGAAGATTGGGAAATGTGTGGGAAGCACCCTGCAGACAGAGTTTGGCACTTAAGTCCTGTGTGGGCAGCCACCCACCATGCCTTATGTTAGCACTGAACAGAATGATGTGTTTCATTCAACTCTCACAGGACCCGGCCGTCTTGAAACAGACTGGGCACACACAGAGCAGGATGCTACAGGGGGTGAGAGGGACTTTGGACTTGGTGCTGTCCAAAGTTACAGCTGTTACAGGTGAGGGTAAAGCAGAAAGTGATCATGTAGGATACAGCAGGTGTTCTTGCCCTACTCTTGCCAGCATGGTCAGTCTGCTGCCTGTTAGGAGCAGAGAAAGAAATCTAGCATATTCAGAAAGAGAGAGGGATGAAGGATAGGAGGAGAGCTAGGGAAAGATGGAACAAGGAGGACTCTAGAGTAAGTTAGGTCAAGTGGAATGATGTTATAGATAATATGTTCTGCATGGAGTCAGGTCCACGAGGCTTATATGCAACATCAGGTGGGGAATGATCTGGGAAATGGTCATTCTTACTGGAACCATGGAAGTGAGAAAGGTTCCTCCTTTGTTTTCTGTAGGTTGCAAAGGGCACATGTCATCAAATCAATATACCATGCATCCCTGGCGGACCTTAACTTCAAACATTCAGGAATGACAAAGAAGTACCTATGACATTGTACCTATTGCCTAGAAGTGCCTATTGGCTGACAATGAAGGCAAATAGAGTGTCTCTTTGGCATTTCAGAACTCTTTGGGCATTGTAAACATGGCTGACGTGTCTAATGCTGGTGGGATATGACTGAGAGACCCTAAAGTATTGTGAGCACCCATCTCTTCTTTCAGTTACTCGTACTAGTCATAGATTCTTTTCCATGGATGTTGGAAGGAATGTGTATCTGCCTAAAGCTGAGAACAGCTGGGCATGTTTCCCCATTGGAACATGATAACATCATCTTAGGTTTCAAATGAGGGACCAGAAATAACTAGACCAAGCATTGAGTCCTGGAAAAGGGACTTGGATATGTTGAAATTAGGAGCTGACTGTTGATCACCTCAGAATTTGGAAGATGAAATGGTACTATCTGTAAACTTTAATGCTTGAGTTCCTCTCAACCAGGACTGCGAAGTCACAACAGATACGATATTCAGAGATGACCCAGAAATTTCAAGTATGGATATGAATGAAGCTGTGAGTCCCCAAAAAACATTCTTGTTAGGACAGCCACTGGCACGGATCTAGGAGAACACCGTAAATGTAGATATGGAACTCTGTGTTGCAGTTGTTCAAGCTTCACCATCTAGTTATAAAATACACTGGCTTTCTGAGAAGAACTGTTGGGGAGCACCAACAGGAGGCTGTGGCGCAGTGGAGGTGACCTAGGAGCTCCCTGGGACAGAAACAGAGGTGAAATGCACCTGAAAAAACCAAGGGAAATCATATTGCTCAAAACCGCGGCTGAGGCTAATACCTGGTACAGAGAAGATGAAGCAATTTTTGTTCAGACCAGGACTGCAACACACTGACTAAATAAACCAGTACAGCTCAAATGATATATTGAAAATTATATAATTCCATGCTTAATATGCTAACTAGAAGTAAGGAAAGAACACTTAAAAGTTTGGAACTACTAGGCTGGAACAGGAATGATCTCTTATTAAGCATATTAATTTTTCTTCATGAGCAATGAATCTTGAAAACCACAGTGGTTTCTCAAAATAATTAAATTCCATTTGCTTTTCAGATATAAATGCCTACGCATCTTGCCAAAGTAATCCTTACTTGCTACTCAGATGCCTAAACTTTTGTAAGTGTACTTTCTAAACCACATTATTTCTTTCTTATTTATGAGGTAAGGTTAAAAAAATAATAATTGCTTTACGCATACTGATTATAACCTTCAGTGTTGTTTACACTCATCTTACTAAGAGAATTAGTTTTTCAGAAAGAGGTTCACATGTAAGGAAGCTGAATTTCCTTTATTTTTGACAGCACTAATTTCACTCTGATTTGTGTTCATCTGTTTTATGAACAATTCAGGCTACTTGGTCCCCTGATTATAAAATGAAAAAGGCCTGGTGATTTCATGTGACACACCAGTATCAGTCTTTTTTTTTAATCCTTATATCTGTGGGTAGGCGTCTACATATATTTTTCTTAGATTTCTGATTTCCTTTATTGACAGTGACAGTGGCAGTTAATCAAAAAGGCTTTTTGCTCTCCTGTGCCAACGGTCCGTGATGTTTGCTGTGACACTTCAGTCCAGACCAAGAGTCTTTATTCAGTCACGCAAAGCCCCCCCAAAAATCTCAAACCCCACTAAAGAAAAGCCTGAGACTGGCTAGTTGTGCTAACACCCAGACTACACTTACCCTATAGAAAAAGGCAGTATCTTTAAGTGGTCCTTGTCTGCCCTGGGCTTTCCCAGCCGCTGAGCTGCCTGTGCTCATGGATAACTCTGGCACCTCGGGTCAGGCAGTGGTGACGGTGCTGTGTGAGCTCGGAGAAACCCTCCTGGTTCCTACACAAGAGAGAAAGAGGTTCACTTGAATGTCTTCCCAGTAAATCTCTGACCCTACTTCATTATTTTTTAAGAACAAACTTATTCAACACGAACAAATACTGCATCCAGTTCTGGGCTCCCCAGTTCAAGAGCAACAGGGAACTACTGGAAAGAGTCCAGCGAAGGGCAACGAAGATGATTCAAGGATTGGAGCATCTCCCTGATGAACAAAAGCTGAGAGAGCTGGGACTCTTAAGCCTGGACAAGAGAAGGCTGAGGGGAGACCTTATCAATNNGAACACAGGAGGTTCCACTCAAATATGAGGAAAAACTTCCTGGTGAGAGTGATGGAGCCCTGGAACAGGCTGCCCAGGAAGGTCATGGAGTCCCCTTCTCTGGAGATTGTCAAGACCCGCCTGGATGCTCCTGAGTAACGTGCTTTAACATGCTCTGGGCAATCCTGCTTCAGCAGGGGAGTTGGACTGGATGATCTCTGTGGTCCCTTCCTACTCTAAAAAATTCAGTGAAATTCAGTGAAATGCCTGCTTGAAGGATATTTTTTCTTGCTCCTTCAAATCCAATCCTAGTGCCCACATCCTAACCCAAATAGATTTTGATTGTATCAAGTTGGTATTGACAATTAGAAGCACTCAGCATTCACAATCAAATTCAAATTTTATAAGAAAATGTTATTTTTTAACGTGTTATTTTATTTGCTGTTTTTTTTTAATTCTTTTAGATCAAGCACTTAGATCAAGTTTTGCTCTGCAATCAATATGCCTATGAATTAATATATTATATTTAGCTTTAAAATGAAACTGATATTCACAGAAAATCACCTCCAGGAAGTGGACCTTCAGAATAAAAAAAATAATATTTTCAGACTTGTGATAATGTTTAGGCTGCCTGAAGAGCTCTTGCTGAGGGTTAAAGCTGCCATGGACTGCACTAGATGAGTGCAGCACTGGCTGTTGACAGTACTTGGCAAATGCATACAACATATTCTGCAATAAATTACTATGATGATACATATATTTAAAAGTCCTTCAAAGATCTTAGCTGGTAAAAATCTGAATCTTTGTCAAAATGCAGGTTTGGGATTTTTTTCCCTTTTTCCAACCCCTTGCTTATCTTACCCCTTTTCGTTCATAAGGCCTACAAGGTAAAGGTTGTCTCTTGTTGAAGCGGTGTTCTGTCCTGCCTTCAGTCAGCACACTGGAAACGCCCTCTGTGCCGAGCGGCGCCCGTGGCTTTGTATCTATATTGGTTATGACCGAAGTCCTTTGGGCTGAGGTTCCACATTCATCCCAGCAGGATGTAATGGTGAAGAGCACCGTGTTTCAAGGACTGCCTCACCCTCCCCTGCATCTCAACGATACGGGCTTTCCATCCGTGGGAGGAAAGGAGTTATGACCTACTCCTAATCCCTGATCTGGGGATACAAGGCTTCCTGGGACATCCAGGAAGCTCCAGGATGTCCACAACATCTTTGAGCAACCTGGTGTTGTAGGAGTTATCCCTGCCCACGGCAGGGGGCTTGGAACTTCAGGGTCTTTAAGGTCCCTTCCAACTCTAACCATTCTATGATCCTTGGAGAACCACAGTGGGCTGAGGACAACAGCAGCAGCCTTACGGACGAGAACCAAGGCCCTGAACAGGGAAAGCAGATGAGGTCAGGAATTGGTAATCTTCTCTTGGAGATCTGAGATAGAATTTACTTTATATTTTAATGTATTCAGTTGGGTGTTTTTTAATTTATTTATATTGTATGATCTGTACTGGGAGGCTTTAAATGATTTCATAAACAATAGATTAATCTTGACAAGTCCTTAGTGAGATTTTGTTAAGTTTGTAGTAGAAGAAAATAAAAATATGGAGCTAGGAGACAGCTGCCTGTACTAATTTATCAGCTTCCTAAAGTCTGGAATTACAGAGAATTACAGCTCATTTTCAAGTAACTTGATAAGTTGTGTGTGGTTATTTTTTTTTTTTTTCCTCCCCAACTGCATTCAGGTAAACCTTACACCAATGGAGTTTCTAAAACTTTTAACAGCATGGATAGTGTTTATGAGAGATCTAGACCAGTAATTTACTATATATTAATGGCTGTGACTTTCATTAGAAAGTAGTATTTAATATACAGCAAGTGGCTGTATATATATGTATATGTATATCAGCAGAAAATTAAAACCATATATAGCAACTGGTAAAGCATATTTATAGGTACACATTTAATATTGCTATTTTAGTGTTGTATTTAATGTTATTAAAGCATAATGCATGATTTTAATATTAATTCCATATATATTTTAAGATTTTATTGAGTCTAATATTCCAAACACAGTAAACAGTTTATGTCAAATATGTCATTATCCATTTGTATAAACAAATCTCTTATAAATGTGGTATTGGATAAGAATATGTAATATACAAGTTTGAAAACTAGTTATAAAGGGAATGGTCTGCAGTACATTAACTATATTCTGCCAAGGAAAAGTAATTTTTCTACCTCTTTCAATTTATGAGAACCTCCCTGTTCTCTTCCAAGTTCATTCACGATTTATAAAGAGAAGAACCATATTATTTGGAAAAGAGCAAGTATGTCATCCAAATGTCATAGAAATCACAGACAGAAAGGCTGGTTGGGTGGGATGTTTGGAGATGTCTGGAGGTCCAGCCTCCTGCCCGATGCAGCCCTTCTGCCAGCCTTGTATCAGGTCAGCTGTGGCACTGCCTGGCTTTTGTTAGTCCCCAAGTTTTTCCAACTCCCTCTGAAATGAAGCTGTATGAGCTGTTGGGTCAGATATTTCAACTAGTCTTGTGTCATCTGCAAATCTGTGTTGATGAATAAATTATGTACTGTGTGTCCCAGTTACAGTCCCTCGGTTATTTTGCTGTCATTTGGCTGCCAAGCCATTGATGACATCGTTTTGATTTTTGCAGTTCAGCCAATTCTCAGCCCAATCCAACAGTCAATTCCTCCAGCTCATACATCTTCAGAAGGTTCCCGATGAGAACACCATAGGAAATAGAAGTCTTAAAGAAGGTATGTTACATCCAACAAATGTCAACAAATGCCAGCAAAGAGATGTAAAAAGTTCCTGGATTTGCCTGGTGCATATAGTCATATCGTATTTGGTTGTTCTGGTTTGTATCAAGCCATTCCTTACTATTTATAAACAAAAAAAGAGAGTGCCTAGGATTGAAACAAATGCATGAGTAAAGGAACTCTCCACAAGAGAGTTGTACATGACAAAGACGTCAAATAATGTTATCTCAACATCTTTGGGACAATAACCTGAAAAGACAACAAAAAATATGTCTGAGAAATAGAGAACACTAGTGTCTAGATTAAGCTCAAAACACATTTTTTTTCCCTCTTTTCTTTCATGAAGAAGTAGATTTTGGAGCAAGTTCTAGAAGTCTTCATCCTTGGACTGAGGAAAAGAAACAGAATGAAGAGCCTTCTGTTCTTCTGAACATCCAGTCACCAGCCTCGTACGAAACAAACCTCAGAACGTGCCTTATTTATCTCAGTCAAGCTGTCAAGCTAGAGCTTGATGAGAGATGATCTGTAAGGCATTCGCCTTCTTGCCTATAAAGATAGAACAAGATCAACCATTTCATTAACGGAATTAGTTTCCAGGTGCCTGTTTCTTCCTATGTCTCACTGGTTCTGTGCAGAAGCTCTATTATTTTGGATGTCTGGAACACATGCGATACCCTTTTGTGCTGTGTGCGCAGTTCTGCAGGATAACAGATGGGCAGGATACAGACAACGAAAGCATTTAGAGTTTGTGCCACAGGCTAATTTTCTTTCTGGCTAAAATAATCATCCAAACAACCGTGGTACAGTGTACCTATCAAAGACTGGGTAACTGGGTATTTCTTGAAATTAAAGATGCTGGTTTAATCTGACTGGTTTAAGTTTTATTTCCAAAAGATTATACTCTTGTAAAATAAATAATTTACTGATGGCGCTAAGTCACAATTTCTCTTTCATGAGTATGCACATCCTCAGAAACATCCCTTAATTTTATATTTTAAGATGGCTAAACGGAAAGTATTCTATCAATACAGAAATTTAGCCTTTGACAGGTGTTTTTGTAGATGTAACCAGAGGCATTTGCTACATAGCACATGATACGCTATTCCCATGAAGTGGACACGGTGGTCAAAGTTCTTCCTTTTCTCTATTTCCAGTTTCTAGGTTTTTCACATTTTTTACTGCAGAAATAGGAACTGAAACTCGAGTGAGTCACAAAGCACTCAGTTGGAAGGCTGTGGATGAGATCTGGAGACTTCTTTATTGAATGGAAAATTATGCTACAGCTTAAATGAAATAGTTCACTTTTGTCCGTTCACAAATATGTAATTTGACAAAAAAGTAGCCTTCACTATGCATTTAGAAAATTCTCCATGTTTTACTAATGAACTATCTACAGCTAGTTTGACTTTTCATCAAAAGAGGTAAGAATTCACTTAGTATCTGTCACTTTGCAGAGCAGCTGCATGGAAGAACTCTTTAAAGATCTCTTGCTTGGCCCTTTCTGTTTGGAAGTAAATCAGCTGAGAAAAACTCAATAGTAGTTTAAGGGATTCAAGAGCTTTCCCTCCCTCCCTCTTTCCCTTCCTTCCTTCCTGCCTCTCTTCCTCCCTTCTTGTTGGTTACAGGCTTTCCTATTCTAAAATGTTCATCAACTTCAATTATTTCCTCAGTGTATCAAACCCCAGTAGAGCCAGCTCAGGACAATGTAATCGTGTGTGTAACTTTAACCCTGTAACTGATTTCACTTATTCTGACTCTCATTTCAGTTTTCTCCAGGAATATCCAGGTGATGCAAGACATTCCATTAAGTACTTTGCTGGACTAACACCCAGTTTGATTCCTTGAGGGCAGTGAGAGGAGTCCAGCCCGTGCTGCTGTTTGGATGGTCTGTGTGGTTGTCCTCCTTGATACTTCCTAGATAATGAATTCTGCTTCTGTGAAATGTAGCAATACTCATAACACAGTTTTCTTTCATAAATGAAGTTGTTGAGAGTCTCAGAGAGGAAAAATAAACTTTGGTTAGAAATGTATCAGGAAGTGAAGAAAACATAAAACTTAAGCAGAGGAGATAAAAATGTAGATTTCACCAAATAAAGTAATATAACCTTCAGATCTACAGGAGATCATTAGTAACTCATCACATCTTAATTGACAATTTCTGCAATGTACTTGTAAGTACTTCTCTTTTACTGTCTTTGTGAAGCAATGTTTTATGCACGTTTTGATTTTTTTTCCCTCTAATTTTGCTGGTCTTATTATTTCTGGAAAACAATTTCAAAAGCAAACCAAAGAGTTTGCAATTTCTTGAAGATAAAATCTTTCCATTATAAAAGAGGGAAATTTAATGCCTGTGTTTTTGAGGATATAAATTGGCAATACTGTATGGAACTGATTCTTGCTCTCAGATTTCAGCATCAACCTGCTTTGGTAGCCCTTGGGTGTGACGTCATTGTGAAGAGGAATGTCACCTCAGCAACCCCATAATGCTAAAAAGCTTATAGCTGAAATGTGTAGAAAGAAACAGATGGGGCAGTATCTGTAAATTTTATTTGTCAGATATCGCCCATCTGTTTCTCTACTTGTCTGCGTGTTTTGCAGTAATATCCATTTTTAGGAAGGCAAGTCAATATAATTCTACAGAATTGGTTTAATCTTCTGTTTTATTATTATTATTATTTAATTTTTAATTTTTACAATTCATTAACGTCTGGCAGGGAAACATAAAACCCACACTGATGACTCAGCCAAACAAATCTCATCTCCATTGCATGAGAGGCAAAGTTATACTTCAGGGCAAAATCAGTAGATGTTAACTCTTCTTATTAATCGGTTCTAACAATTTTGGCAGTTCCTCACATGCAACAGACCTCCTAAACAAATGAATGATAGAGACTATTTTTAAATACATTCTAAAACAGAAAGGATTATGTGTCATTTCAGAGTAAGTTCTAGGTTTTTTTGTAATGAGTAGCTATTAAAATCAGTAAGTCTTTTTTGGCAGGTCTCCGATTCTCTGAAAATAGAGCCACAAAATGCTTTCCAACAGGTATATTATTTATGGAGAGTATATAAAGCCTTCGGTTGTAAAAATTAATTATGGGCTGAGCAACTCTATTTGCTTTCTGCTTCGTATTCTTTGCTAGACGTGAGCTAACAGTAGGTTGCTGCCATTGCTCTCCAAATTGCTTCTTTCTCACAGGACCAAAATCAAAAGAAAAGTCTCTAAATAGCAGCAGAGTCGGAAAGGACAATGGCTAAGAAGGAAGTTATGAGAAGAGATGAGTGGCACTCACAAATGGCACACAGAATCCAGTATCGGGCAAGACCATGACTTTTGGACGCTCTTTACGTGTAAGGACCAGTAGCAAGGTATTAATAGATGAGCATTTGGCTTAGCAAGAGTTAATAATGGTGGTAGGTGGGTTGGCTGCATCAGATTCATAGTCTGACTAATTACAGGAGTGGTGAGCAAGGCCAAAGGGAGGGTTTGAAACAAAAGGAGCTCCATCCTGATGCTGTTTGTAGCTCAATCGAATTGTAACAACTCTGCTCTCGGTTCCACCCTCTCCAGTGACCGCTGTTGTTGCCATCCTTCTCTTCACAGCCTGTCCTGGCCAATTATCATATTTACCCTCTCGGTATTAACTAGGCCCAGGTCTATTCTCCCTATTCTCCCTCTGTTCTTTGAGTATTTTTCCTTTCTTTCCTTACAGGATGACTTCCCAACCTGTGGCTATCTGCATCTGCTGGCAAATCAGCCTTTAAACTGACAATAGTCAGTGACCCCAGCCACAGAGGGTCTCAGAAGAAGCTTTCCACTGGGGCTAGATCCCTCCTTTTCTTCATGACCCCTTTGTCTACTCTGATCTTGAATTCTATTCCTTGCTGTGATATTGACTCCAAGTCACATATCCCATTTCTTTATCTTGTCTTTTGCCAGCCCCCTAATACCTGCTTTGGATGAACACAACCCTGGCACGAGGATATCTCTGGATCCTCCTGACTTGTGTCCACATCACAGACCGTGTTTCACCTTGCCTCTAAAATGGGTTAACTTTTTGATTGTTGTGATTCACGCATTTCAACTCATCCCGAGAGCTGTATGTGATTCTTCTCTATATCCTTTAAACACCTTTTTTTTTCATGTTTATTTGCATTATCCTTTGATTACAGTCCTCTTGAGAACATAGGACAGGGTTGGACATCAAATCCATTCCTTCTGCCTTTTGCAGGCCAGTTTGTCGTGGAACTACTTTTATAAATCTGCTAAGCTCTACTTCTAAATCAATTAATATTTTTCCCTCTGCTATCCTAAGAGCAGGCTGTTTCTACACCTAATGATCAGAAACCATCTTCCACTTTTCCAGCCTGTACTGATTTGTATCTTAGAGTCATAGAATCATAGAATGGTTTGGGTTGGAAGGTTGGATCACCGAGTTCCAACCCGCTGCTCCTGGCAGGAACACCAGACCAGGTTGCTCAAAGTCCTGTCCAAGCTGGCCTTGAACACTTGACATCTTGCTTATAGTTGTTTCCTTTTGTGACAATTCCATCCATTAATATCCCTGATATGCTTAGAACGCTTTCATGTCTTAGTTTCTCAGCTTAAACAAATCAAACCCTTCCAATCTATGCATCTCGGACAAGCTCTCCATTCCCTGGAGGCCTCTGCTCTGTAAAGTCTGAATTAATTCTTCCTGTACACAGTGGTCGTAATTCCCCGTGATATCCTCAGTGGGATGCAATAGTACAATAGTATTAATTTTTGTATTTTCATTGGAAATATTTCATCTGATCCTAGGCCTGATGTAGCCTCGGCGCTACTTGCTTATCTCATAGCTGTATCATTCTGGTGACTCAAAGATGCCTTGTGACTCCCCAGCACCCAGGAGTGTCAGCTGATATTCTCTCTTGTTAAATCTCATTAAAAAAAATTATTTCTCTTAGTCTTTATATGCATGACATAAGGACTGGATCTTGTAGTATTTAGTATTTTCTAGTTCTGTGTTACTTCAGCCATTGAAAATAAAAGTTGTATAAATTCACAATGTATATACACAAATGTATAAATTTATAATGTATAGCAATCATACATAGATAGATATATATATATATATAATTGGTCTTCCACAATCCCATTTTATCAGCAGAATTCATTAAAAAAACACTTCTAATTTTTATGCAAGGGTCATAATATTAAATATTAAGTGATCCTGGTTCCCAGCAGACTCCTTAGCTGATTCTACTCACATCCTTCTTTCAGCCCAGCAGTTCTCACCTCAGTACACACTATTGTTATTGCCCCTTTAGCCAGTACTATAGCTAAAAAACAATTTATTGTCATTTAGACAATTATTCTATTACCTGATGATCCCTCCAAACCAGAAAGGGGAATCGGGGAAAGCAAGGAAACATGAAGATTGAAATATAAATAGATAAATACAATAAGACCAAATAATTAATAATAATACTAAAGAACCAGTATTAATCCCAATACTAATATGACGTATATAAGACTTATCCCCAGCCCATTCCCCGAGCAGGAAGCTGTGTGCTCTCAGCAGGGACTGCAAACGCGGGATGCTGTGAGAGCTGTGACTGCGGGAGGAAGGGGAGGGCTCAGGGATCCGGCACCAGGATAAGGAGTTCTCTGAACCACCACCATCATGGGAGAGACCTACACTGCAAACTTTCTAATTCATATTGGATGTGACATTCACGGTATGAAATAACCCTGTTGGCCAGCTTGGGTCAAATGCCAGGCTTCGCTCCTCCTCATCCCTGCACCCGGCAAGGCTTGCAAACACTCAGACCTTGAGTCCCACAGAGCCTGGCTGGCTGTAAGGCAAATATTTCCACCAATTCAGACACTAGAATCTTCTAAAAGTGCAGTTTCCCCCAGCATTAGAAAAGAAATAAGTCCTGTGTTGCTCAATCCAGGACACTCCCCCTTTGGAGCAGCCCCATCTTGCTGCTCCTTGACACAGCGTGAAATTACTTCCTGTGCTTCAGATGTGAAAAACGTTGTTGGTTTAATAAGCCAGTAGGTTTTCCTGGAGTATCTCGTCTCTCTGTGTCCCCAAACTATTAAGGTTTATAGCTCTGGTGTGCAGAGATGTCAGCGTTGGCTCTGGCTGGTGATGAGGTACCTGGGTATGACACCAGCACAGCTGAGCCCAAAGTGGGCCCAGTTCTTACAACACTATCATTAAAGACCATCCAGGCTCAGCAGCAGGAACAGCAGGTTCAATGAAAAGGTCAGGTAAATAACATATGTTGGGTTTAACATGGGTGTAATATTGATATTTGGGGATGTAGAGGACCCCTACAACCAATCTGCTGTTGATCTTGTAAATTCATGAATCACAGAGATATTTTGCAGATACCTAAAAAAGAGGAAAACATACTGGGACAGACACTGAAAAAGTACTAGGATTTGGGTTTGATGCTAACAGCTACCTGAGAATCACAGAATGCTATGGGGTTGGAAGGGACCTCTGGAGATCATCCAATCCAACCCACTGCCAGAGCAGGGCCACCCAGAGCAGGTCCCACAGGAATGTGCCCAGGTGGTTTTGGAATGTCTCCAGAGAAGGAGACTCCACCACCTCTCTGGGCAGCCTCTGCCAGGGCTCTGCCACCCTCACAGGAAAGAAGTTCCTCCTCATGT
>BJBW01014557.1:0-15322 GCA_004320125.1 Scolopax mira | reverse complement strand
CCCCCCCCCCCCCCCCCCCCCCCCCCCCCCTCCCCAACCAACCCCCACCACCCAACCCCCCTCTCAAGTCTTTGTTAGCCATGCCTAGCCTGGTAGTACCAGGGATAATGGAAAGGAACGGGGGTTTCGGCGATTTAGGCTGTTTCGGTGGGAGCGGCAAAGACAGAGCGCTGCTGGAGGATGACCGGGCGCTGCAGCTCGCCCTGGACCAGCTCTGCCTGCTGGGGCTAGGCGAGCCTTCCTCCTCCTCCTCCTCCTCCGCCGTGGTGCTGGTGGAGGACAGCAACAACAACAACAATAACCCGCCGCCGCCGCCGCCGCCGCCGCCGCAGCAGCAGCAGCAACCCCCGCCGCCGCCGCCGCCGCCGCAGCAGCAACCGCCGCCGCCTCCGCCGGCCCCGCCGGCCCCGCCGGCCCCGAAGGGTTCCTCGGCTCCCAGCGCCGGGGCGGCGGAACCCAAGTTGTGCGCTTTGTACAAGGAGGCCGAGCTGAGGCTGAAGAGCAGCTCCAACACCACCGAGTGCGTCCCGGTGCCCAGCTCCGAGCACGTGGCCGAGATCGTGGGCCGGCAAGGTGAGCGCCGGGGCAACCGGGTGGCGGCCCGGCCCGGCCCGTCCCGTCCCCCCTTTCCCGGGTCGGCGCCGCGTCCGTGCGTCCCTCCCCCGGCTTCCCCCCTCGGGGAAAACTTGCCCCCCTCGGCATCCCGGCGGGGTTTGGGGAGGGGGGGGGACGGGACGCGACCGCCCCGTCCAACTTCCCCCCCGCCGTTCCCTCCCTCCCTTCCATTGTTCGGGACCGGGACCGGGCGGGCACCCGCGCCCCCGGCTCGGCTCAGCCCTACCGGGGACAAAGCGGAGGGGACACCCCGCCTTCCCTGCCCCCCATCCCCGGGACGGGAGGCGGGGGGGGTGGTGGTGGGGGTGTGTGTGTGTGCTTTTTTGGGGGGGGGAGGAATCTATAGGAATGTCTTGCGTGGGTTCGTCCCGGGGGGGGCTGCGCCCCGAGCCCTCCGCTCCACCGGGGCTGCGAGAGAGAACGGCGCTCCCCGCCCTCCTCCTTGAACGGGGGAAAAAAACAAAAAAAAAAGGAAAAAGAGCTAAAAATAATAATAATAATAATAAAAAAGAAAATAAAGCGCGGGGTGATGGGGGGGGAGGACGGGATGAGAGGGGGGGTCGGTGCTGGCGGAACCCGGTTCCCGGCGCGGGGAGAAAAATCCCCTTTGTTGGGTTCGGCGGAGCGAGGGGGTGTGGTTGTGCCGGGGCTACCGGGCGAGTGCCGGGCCTAGCCACGGGTCCGAGCGGGCGAGGGATGGGGACTTGAACTCCTTTCTTGCCGCCATGTGACCGGAGGGGGGGGGGGGGACCCCCGGGGTGTCCCGCCTGGGTCCCCCCACGCACCCCGGCCCCCACGGCTCCGCCACGGGGGATGCTTTTGTTCTTCCCTTACGGCTCCGTTCGGAGCGAGGTGGAATGGAGGAGGGCTTTAAAAAAAAAAAAAAATTATATATATCTCTCTCTTTCTCTCTCTCTCTCTCCACCACACCCACTCTTAAGTCACCCCTCGCCCACCCCCACCGCTCCGGGCTCCCGGGTGTGCGGGGAAAGGCGGGGGGGGGCGGGGGGCGAGGTGCAGGCATTGCGGGAGCCGTGGCGGGGTTCAGACGTGGGGCTGGCGAGAGAAGTTTTGTGTGGCTTAGAGAGGAGAGGAAAACAAAAAAAAAAAAAAAAGGGGGGGGGGGGTTGAGAAGGGGAAAAGGAGAAAAAAAAAATAGTGCGGCTAAGTGGGATTATTTTTTTTTCTATTTTTTTTTTTTTTTCGCTTTTTCTAAGCAAGTAACTTGACGCTCTGGAAGTGTGAGGGGCAGAGACTGCGGCTCCAAAGCCAGATGCTTCCTCTTGGGTTGGGAATTGAAATCGCCCAAGCAAGGGGGGGGGATGCTCCTGGGGACCAGTGCTCCCAGTAGACAGGCCCAGGTGGGCCGAGGGGAGGTCGTCCCCCCCCCCCGGGAGAGGGACACGAGTGGCTCGTGGCCGTGCATCTTTCCGTGTGACGGGAACAATGGAGCTGGTGGCTCCCACCGGTCCCCAGGCTGGGATGGAGAGTGCCTGGGGGGTGCCTGTGCCCCCCCAAAACTCGGGGTGTCTGCAGCGGATAAACCAGCTCTCGCTCTATCTTTCACCCCCCACCCCGCCATGCTGGGATAGTGGCCCCCCTTCCGTGGGGGGGGTGAAGGGCCTGATCCTGCCCGTGATGCTTTGACAGGGTGGCGGGGGCTGCAGCAACCGGGTGCTGGCGGGTGTCAGGCCGCGGAGAATCAGGCCCCCTTTGTTTAATAAAAGTTAGAAAAGAGCGAGGATTCGGCGGGAGGAACGGAGGGGAAACGTTAGAGGAGGCGGGAGGTGCTCGGGCGATTCGCTTCCTGGCTCTGGCTGCGGCCCCCAACTCCCCAGAAGAGGGGAGGGGGGGTGCGGGGGGGTGTGTGTCGATGTGGTGGGTTCTCAGCGGCACGGCCCGGGCGATGGAGAAGAACCCGGAGACCCGGATTTATTCTTTTATTTTTTATTTTATTCTTTTCCACCATTTTTAGCCAGGGTTTTCCCACATCTGGGCAAACTGGGAAATGTCAGTGGGCCGGAGCCGAGCCCTGTCCCTGGGTAGAAATGGGGGGGCCGGATCCTGCGCCGCTTGAAACTGAGGGTGCTTGAGCAGAGAAGCCCCAGCTCTTTGCTCCGTGCTTCTTATTTCTCAAGGAAATGTCTCCCGGGCCCTGTTTTGGGGCAAAAGGCTGGATTGTGAGGGTGGAGCTGGGCACAGGGCACCCCGAGGGGCCGAATCCCAGATGTCTGAGCAGGAATCCCCGGGGGGGGGACCCAGGAACTGCAGATTGTCCCCCCCTCTTGCTGATACTGCTAATGAGCTTTCTAAGGAAAGGAGTGTTTTATGGCTACTTGTGAAGAGGGTGATGAACACCTTGGAAGAGAGAGTGAAAAAAGAAGTAATCACGGAATCATAGTAAAATAAAAATTATTTCAGGGCTTTCATTGGGAACAGGGTCGATGCTTTTTCTTTAACTTAATATTTTCTGACCCGACGCCCCACGCTGTTCCTTCGCGTGGTCTGAAAATACTATCGACCATCTTTCAAGGGGTCCTTTCTGTTGCGGGTGTGTGCGAGGGGCTGGATCTGGGCCCTTTTACAAGGACCTGGCGATGGCATTTCCACCTGCCCTTGCCTTTGCCGGCAGAGCGTGAAGGCCCTTGGGTGTAAATAAGGCTCAAGCCCCATAGATTTTTATTGGGACCTTTGTAAGGGTGATTTGAGAAGAGGTTTAATTGTGGTGGAGGGGGTGGCTCTGCTCGGGGCGGGGGGGGAGAGATACTGCGGGAGCGAAACCTGCACCTGGGGACTCCCCCGGGGGTGGTTCTGTGCCCCCGTGGATGGAGCTGCTGCCAACCCCGCCGGGGGTCACACTGGTGGTGTTTTGGGCACTGAATTCTGGTGGTGCTTCTTCTTCAGTGGCACGACCAGCGCTGGCCAGGCCGGGCCAGGACGACTCGCTGGGATGGGATGGGGGCTACGGAAAGGGGGACTTGGCAGGAATTAAAGGCTGGAAAGGTGCTGCTCCTCCAGCAGGATGCCCCAGGGTCCACGATGGAGAGCGGGGTGGCTGGTGGGATGCGCCAAGGGCTGCTTTGTGAATTGATGGAGAGGAGACGGGAGAAGGAAAGATGAGGGGGATAAAGTCCTAAAGATCCCTTTGACTGACATTTATGGTCTCTTCCACTCTGCCCCTGGCCGTGGTTGGCAATGACTTCCCTTCCCCGGCTGGAAGTGGAGCCATGACCTCCACACACGCCCTCCCGTGTGAGGGTGAGGAACGGGGATGTCTCCGCACGCGTTGCGGTTCCTGCAGACCGTCCCCCATCTCCCTTGGTGTGTGAACTTGGGTGCTGACCCCCCCTGGCACGTGGCACGGCGTGCACGGCGCTCCCCAGTTCTTCTGGAGCCGCTCTGGACCTGGGTGGTTGTCCTGGTGCCTTGGGTGCTTGGTGGCTCTTGTGTTTCACCGGCCAACTCTTGTGCGCATCCTCCCTGCGACGCCCGTTCCAGGACCGTGTGTGTGTCTTCTCGGGGCCACGCAGATGAATTTGCCAGGGTGTAAAGACAAAACAGTGAAGGGGTTTTCGGGTGGTTTTTGAGGAGATGATGGGACATGAAGGGAGTTGCCAAGGAAAAGGTTGTTCCAACCCAAGGGCGTGGGTTGAGGTGGGAGAGATGCTCCGAGAGCGTCTAAAGGTGGTGTGGCTTTGGCCGTTCAGGCTGTGAACTCGGAATGGGGCAGAAATCCTCAGCCACCAAAACGTCCAGGTTCTTCCCCAGAAGTCCCCTGGGGCGGGTGGAGACCAGCCCAGTGAAGGTGTGTGTCTGACTTTTCTGCCCGAGCTCACTCTGCTCCCAGTGCCGAACTGGGCTGCCGTCAGCGGAACTGGGCTGGAAGTGGGGCACGTTTGAGGCTGGAGACAGGGTCAGGGAGACACGGCCCCAGCTCTTTGTGTTCCTGGGGCGTGGGGAGAAGATGGAGGGGGGGCGTGGGGAGAAGGTGGGGTGTCAGTTTGGCTTCCTGCTGCGCGGAGCACAACAGTGTCAGCCCCTTGCTCCCAGCAGGTCCCAGTAAGAGTGGTTTTCTTTTCACCATCAGTAGTAGCATCCATTGTCACCTGTACCCAGAGACACCCTTTGATGGAGCCTGCTCTAACCAGCCTGTTGTCAACAGGAATGAGATGATGGGAGAGAGGAGCTTAACAGAAATTGCTCTTTCTTGGCAAGGTGAAGTCAAATAACGAGAGGCCCCACCAACCCCAGGTGATTGGGCTCTTTGTGTAGCTCCAAACATGCTCCAACGCTTTCAGCATTTAAAAATAGTCCAAGGAAGGCTTTTTCATTGAGGAAGTCTGATGATTGCAGCTCCCCCACCCACCATGTGGAGGTGGATGCACAGCATCTGAGGAGCAGCCAGGGGGTCAGATCCTGTCGTCTCCTGGTTCCGCGTAAATCTTGGAGCTTAAAGCCACCACCGGGTCCGGTGGGGCCTGAAAACCAAACCAAACCAAACCAAACCTTCCAGCAGCTCGAGCTGAGCCTGGGAGGGAGCGAGAAATCGCAGTCGGATTGTTATAAAGTGTTAAGGGAGGATCCGTCTGAATTGACACCGGGGAAAAGTGCGGAACGGGATCGACTTTGTGCGGTTTGAACTGGAGGTGGAAGGAGAAAAATGGGGTCTGGGAGAGAGAGAGAGAGAGAGAGAGACAAAGGGAATTTTCTAGGGAGACACGCGCGCGGCGGCTCCGGCGGCTGGATGCCGCGCTGACCGACTGAACCGCAGCGCAGCCGGACGGAATCTAGGGCAGTGGGAAAGCCATGGGTGGGGGCCCCCCCGGGCCTGCCTTTGTCTGGCAGCCCCCTCCTCCTCCTCCTCCTCCTTCGTGTCCCCCTCCCCACCGCCAGCTCGCCAGGCCCCGCGTTCCCCCCGCGCCGTCCCATGCGGGGTCCGCGGTCACACCCACCCCGGGGGGATGCTCAGCACCGGGGGGGGGGGGCTCCCGGCCCCACTCCCCAACTTTCCTCCACCACACAACAAGGCAGCGATTGTCTGTGGCGTCAGGGTTGGGGCTTTTGGGTCGGTTGCTTTTTCTTGTCTTTTTTTTTTTTTTTTTTTTAATCCTGTCTCATTTTTTATTTTTATTTTTTTAATAAACAACTTTCATCGCTTCATGAAAACGCTTAAAATCCCTGAAACGAGGTGGTGGTTTATTTTCCTGCCGTGGTGGTGTGTTGGGTTTGGGGTTTTTGTGGGTTTTTTTTAATTTTTTTTCTCCCCCTCCTTGTAAACACAACTTGCATCATCGGTACAATAAAACCTCAATGCGAAGGGATTTAGTTGGTTGGTTGTGGTCCTTTTGTGTGCCTTGGTGTTTTTTGACACCACTTCCATCAGATTTTTCACTGCAGCAAAAAAAAAAAATAAAAAATCTTACCCCACAGATATTCAGGAGGGTTTATTTGTGATGTTCTTTGTGTGCTTGTCTTTTAACGTGGCTTTCATCTTAAGTGGGAAAAGAGTGCCCCACCTTACCAGAGATATTTGAGGGTTGTTTATTTTATGGTCCTCTTTAATTTTATGACTATAACAGAAAAAAAAAAAAAAAAAGACCCAGTCCTAATTTGCCCTGAGGCTCCCTCACAGCACCCCAGCAATGGCAAAATGTCTTCAGTGGGGTATTTACAGGTGGAATTTATCCCCGTGCAGTGTGAAGGTGCTTTAGTATAAATGAGAAGAGGGCTGAAAATCTTTTGTCTGTTGAGATAATTTTGTATCCGGTGAGGACAAGAAATAGAAGGACCTGGAGTGATCTGTGTGGTGTGTTGTTTGATTTTTTTTTTTAAAAGAAACATGCACAAGACCCCAACTAAACAAAAAAACCCCCACCTCGGGGCTGGGTCCTGAGCCCTTTGCCGTGAGCGGGTGCGGAACCTGGGATGCTTTTCTGGGGAAGCCCACGCTTCTGGGCATAAACTGGCACGTGGTGGGTTTGGGCTGGTTTGTGGCAGGTGAGACCCCCTGGATGGCACCAGGGGGACAGTGTTTGAGGAGGGGGCTGGCAGCGGGTTTAACTCTGAATTTACACCCAAGTACAACGCCCGATGGGAGTTCTCTGTCACCTTCTCCCGCCCTGGGGGGTGTGGTGGCACCTTCAGTCCCATCTCCATCCCAGGGATGCTCCGGCCTCTTCCCGCTGCTGGAGCGGTGCTGGGGACCCGGGGTGCAAACCGTGGGGAGGTCCCACTCTGGGTTGGACCCCGCTCTGAGCCAGGAAGGGTTTGGGATGGGCTCGTGCGAGGCGAGTGGCAGCCACAGGGCATCCCACAGCCTCCTGAGCTGGACCAGGCTCTTGGAGCCCTCTCCGTTGGGTGCGATGGGTGCTGGGGTGAGCGGAGAACGTGGCTGCGCATCCAAATCTCCCCTTGACTCTCCCCTTACCCCTCCCCAGTTTGGCGATGTCTAGACTCCATTTATTTATTTGTTTTTAGCCAGAGCTAGCCACTCTGGGGATTAATTCCCAGTTAGATAACTGGTCTGGGTGCTGGACGTTCTGCCGTCCTCAAGGGTTTGTTCCTGTGTGTTAACATTTGTGGCTTAGGAGGGTAATTTGCAAACACATTTACTTTGAGTCAATTGGCAATCAGTTCACTGAAGTTAAAAAGAAAAAGGGGTGGGGGGAAGAAATAATCGTACAAGCCTCCTTTGCAAAATGCTTTGGGATCTGTGTTATTGGCAAAAAAACCCGAATAATAGAAGCTGGGTAGTGGAAACACAACAAGAAAGGGCTTAATTCTCTCTCTAATATAAAAATCTAGCTGGCAGGAGTCTGCCAGGGATCAATTAGCTGATGTCTGCACGCTGCCTTGAAGAGGAGAACACAACAGCCAAGTTGTATATTATTATACTTTCTATAGGTCTTTTTCTCCTCTTAGTTTTACATTTTTAACACCACCTACTAAGCGGTTCTCTCCCCTTTTAATAATCCGTCGAGTAAAGCGGTTTGTTGCGTGTTGTTTTCAAATTTCAGTTAGGCACGGAGAAAGCCTTTCATTAAAATAACCCAACAGACAGGTCGAAATTGATTTGGGAAAAAAAAATAAGAGCACACAGGACTGTGCTGCTCATCCGGGGAGGACAGAAAGGGCCACATCCTGACCAAGCCGTGCCCTGTCGGAAGCAGAGCGACATCGAGGAAGGCTCAGCCCTTCTTTAGTTGTGCAAAGCGAGGCTGAGGATGGGGTTGAGATGGGCTGGGAGCCCTGGGTGGGTAAATCAGATTTAAGCCCAGCCTGATTGTAGCTGTTGTAAACCAGTGCAGCTCTCCTGGAAGTTGGTGGAGTTACCTGGATTTGTCTTGCCGAGGGCCCAGCCTGCTGTCTGCACCAGTTTAGAGCTGCTAGAGATCTGGGCCACTGAACCTGCTGGGCTGTTTGGTCTTGATGGAGTTGGTCTCATTTCCTGTGGGGTTATTTTCTCCCGTTTTTAAGCGCAGGATTCCCCATCTGTCTGTCTCTGCAAAGCTGGCTTTCCTGTCTGCAGGCCTGCACAGAGACCCTCCCTCCTCCTCCTCCTCCTCCCCCTGCCTCTCACACCACCGACTGCACCACGCGTCCTTTTGTCCGTTTCTAGATCCTCCCTCCCCCTCTCGCCACGCTCTCTCCTTCCCCGTCTCCCTTTTGCTGTCTTTTGGGGGGGAGAGGGGTGTCTCTCCTTCGCTTCCGCGCCCCTAATTCTCCTCCTGCCTGTGGGAGACCCCAACGTGCCTCTCCCTCAATTTCCATCACCTTTCCTCCATCCCTAACTCCCTCCCACCCTCTCCTGTGACTCGCTTACGTTTGCCCTCATTCATGTGTATTCCTTGCCACCGTTTCCTCCCATCTGGCCCCAGCATGGAGCCCCCGTCCTTTGTCACCGCTCTGCTCGCCTGACCCTCCGTGTCGCCTCCTTGATTGTTCCCTGTGGTGCTGGGCTCAGATCCCTCTCCCCCCCACACGCCGTCATTGTCCCGGGGCTCAAAAAAACACCAACCCCCAGCCCCAGCCCTGACAAACGCCCACCTGAGGGGCTTCTGTGAAGGAGAGAGAACCTTGGGCTCCTGGAAGATAGAACCTGGGTCACCGAGGAAATCGGCAGCCACTTTGGGCTGGGGTGATACACAGGGGTGATTTCCAGCGCGGATGCTTCGCCTCTGACACCCCTTTTCTTTCCGTGCGACGCTCCGGTGATATCCCTGGGGAAATGGTGGCATCTCGGTTAATCTTCCTAAGATGGAATCTCCATCTTTGGAGCCAGCGGTGGAGGAGCGGAGCAGGGAAATGTCTGCCAGGGACGGGCCCTGCTCTGGGGCTGCCAGAGGGCAGAGGGGACCCCTTCGTGCTTTTATCCCACCCTCCTTGGGATGAACCTTTGTTCTGTGGCTGTGTCTGTGTGGTTTTATGCCACAGTTGCGTCGTGCCCAGCACCATAAAGTCCCATTCTTTGAGTTTCCCAAGTCCCAGGAACGCCATGCTGTAGGTGACCACGGGTCCGCATCCACCATTAGAAACTTTCCTAAGCAAAGCACTGCAAATAAGACTTTGGGGTGCAAACTTGGTGGGGAGAAAGGCGTGAGCTGCCTTGGACTTGGCAGAGGGTGGATTTGGTTTGGCTTTTGGGGTTTTGCCCGGCTCCTTCCCCGGGTCGGATGTAGCATTTCCATGCCACAGGAACGTGAAATTAGTGGCTTAGAGATGGGTTGAACGCAGCGGCATCGCGTTGCCATGTGTTGGAGCAAGTTTTGCAGTAACACAGAGCAGGAGACAGCAATTCTTCCCCTTCCACAAGCGGGAGGCTGAGGCTCGGAAGAGCCTCGGAGTTTGAAGTTCCTCCGGGAGCCGGCAGCAAAGTCAGGATTTTCCAGCACGTGTCCTGCACTGGTGTCAGGACCCTCGGAGGGGTGGTGGGGGTCCCACGTGCTGCCGGCAGGCCCTGCGGGCTGAGGGGGCTGTGCCCCCCTGCCTGCGTGGCGTCAGGAGCCGTGTGTTGCGCCCCGTCGGGCTGCGTGTGCTTGGTGCCGGTCGCTGTCGGTCGCAGCGCGCGTGGCACCTGCCGCCGCTGCCGCTGCTCCGTGCCAACCCTTCCGCTCGGCGGCGGAGGCACCGGGCTCTGCTTTTCATCAGGGAGGGTGCGGGGTTCGATCCTCTCTAACGCTGCGCGGTGCTGGGATCGCCACGTTCCCGGTGTCACCGGTCCGTGTCTCACGGGATGAGCTGCAGATAAGTGGCAGCGCTAAAGTGAGTGGCAGCCCCGGGCTCCCAGCTGGGAGAGATGTTATTTATTAGGTTCTGTATAAATAATGATGTTCCAACCCACCAGCCGAGGAATTTTAATTTCGGGGTTGCAGAAGCATCGTTTGCAGGTCATGGCATGATGGCAGGGTAGTGTGTTGAGGAAAACTTGCCCGTGTGAGATGGTCAGAGGAGAGGACGAGTGATAGGCTCGTTTTGGGCTGGGGAGATGGTGGGGGATCTCTCAGTACCATATCCTGATCCTGTTCTTCCACGAGCCTGGAGTCAGACACCGAATCCTTGGGAAACCAGGGCAAAACGCACGCCTTTCTCCATCCACATGTGTAGAAACGCAGTGTCCTGGAGAATTACAGCTTTTTGATTTTTCTCAGAGACCTGAACTTGGAGCAAATCTCCCTGCAGAGGAAGCCACAGTCTGCCCGGAAACTTGGTGCCAGGCTTTGAAAATGCCTTCAGGCACCGAGCGAGGCTTTTGGAGAGGGGTCAGAGGGACAGCAGCAGGGAGGGTTTCCAGAAGGAGTTTAGAAAACTGTGCCACATCTGTGAAAATATTTAGTTGCTTGATGGCATTCTACTGTCATCTAGGAACCTGAAGTTGCACAGCTGGCTCTAAACCCCTCTAAAAAACGATTTGGAAGCCAAAACACACTGAAAAGTCTCTTGCCTTTTTTGGAAAAGCAGAAAGATGTTTTCTGAGCTGTACGGAGCAGGGGGAATAGGCTTGATGGGCTTCAGGGCGATGGATACCCATGCACAAAAGCACTGGCATGGCAAGTGACCTCAGGAGAGGGTCTGAGTGCCCAGACCACAGTGACAGGGAGGTCTGTGGCCATCACTACTTGACACACTGGAGGGAGAGTTGAGGGCAAGCACAGCCCTTGCCAGCATGCCCGCCCATGCCCGACCCAGGCAGCCATGGCCGTGCCATCACTATGGCTCCTGGGGATCTCCAGGAGCCAGGTCCCCTTGCACAGCCTGCAACGGGGCTTGTGTGGACATGGGAGGGCAGGGCTGCCCCATTTCTTTCAGGTTTGACCTCAAAGCAAATACTGGCATTCTGCGATGCCCTGGCCTTCTATCAGTGCTGACATTTGGGGTCCCACCATATCTGAGGTGGGGAGTCCAAATTGCTGCATCACTGCTCACACCCCCCCCCGCCAGACTTGGCCCCCAAAAGTGACCTGGGCCACACCAGTTTCACCCCAAAAGCTCTGCAGTAGGACAGAAACTCTCATGAAGGGCTCCACTCTCTTGAGTCATGGTGGACATCTCTCTCCCCTTGTGCTTCCCATGAGCTGGCGCAGGGTGGCAAAGGGGCTCCGCATTGGCCATGCCTGGCCATGGTCTCAGTGTCCCCCTGCTTTCTCCTGTCATCTCCAGCCTCTCATAGCCCCATGTGTCAGCTGAATCCATCCTGTCCCAAAAGCCACTCTGAGGGTAGCCAGGGTGGCCATCTTCTCTGAGGGGAAACATGGCGGGACCTGGCCCTCAGTGGGGACAGGCTTCCTCAGAGGGACCAGAGGACTTGAATCCCCTCCAGCCCTGCACCCTGGTGCCTGGGGGAGTGAGAAAGGGTGATTTCTGAGAGGTGATTGCTGAGGGGTGGCTGGTTCCTAGGGGAGGCATCTGAGGGGGATTGTGTGGTGGGGGGCAGCACACAAAATGGCAACATCTCATGAGGGAGCCCGGAGCTCCTGAAGGAGGAGCCCTCTGGGAATGGCGAGGGGATAACCTTCCACAGGCATGTCTCCTGTCAGGGTTAAGGGGGGAAGAAAGGGCCTTTCTCTCATTTTAGGTCCCTGGGCGGTGACTGTTAAGTGGTGCAGGTCCTGCTGCAAACATGGCAGCTCAGCCTGCTTTCCTGAGGGGAGGGGAGGGCGGTGGGACAGCCTCTCTAACCTCCCTGCCTTGTTTTGTCTCTCTTCCCCAAGGCTGCAAGATCAAAGCCCTGCGGGCAAAGACCAACACCTATATCAAGACTCCCGTGCGGGGCGAGGAGCCGGTCTTCATGGTGACGGGACGGCGGGAGGATGTGGCCATGGCCCGGCGGGAGATCATCTCCGCGGCCGAGCACTTCTCCATGATCAGGGCCTCCCGCAACAAGGCCGGCACCACGTTCGGCAGCGCTCCCACCTTGCCGGGGCAAGTCACCATCCGGGTGCGTGTGCCCTACCGCGTGGTGGGCTTGGTGGTGGGTCCCAAAGGAGCCACCATCAAGCGGATCCAGCAGCAGACCAACACCTACATCATCACGCCCAGCCGGGACCGGGACCCCGTCTTTGAAATCACCGGCGCCCCGGGCAACGTCGAGCGCGCCCGGGAGGAGATCGAGACCCACATCGCGGTGAGGACGGGCAAGATCCTGGAGTACAACAACGAGAACGACTTCCTCTCCAGCAGCCCTGACTCCGGCATGGAGAACCGCTACTCGGAGGCCTGGCGGGTCCACACGCCGGCCCCGGGCTGCAAGCCCCTCTCCACCTTCCGCCAGAACAGCCTGGGCTGCATCGGCGACTGCTCCGTCGACCCTGTCTACGAGACCCCCCGGCTGAACGACCAAAACGACTTCAATTATGGTTACCTCTTCCCCAACTACGGTGTGAACAAGCAAGATCTGTATTACGGGGTGCCGGAGTCAGGCGCCCCGATGTGGGCTGGGCAGGAGAACACCAACCCCGTCTCCGTCCTCTTCTCCAAGCAGCAGCGGTCCAGCAGCACGGGCGCCATCCATCCCAATTCGCATCGCTCCCCGTCCTCCTCCATCCAAGAGCCCAATCTCTCGGGTCTCCCCAGGCGGTCGCAGGGGGAACCGCTCCAAGGGTTTTCCAAGCTGGGGACGACGAGCGCTGCCCGGACGTCCGTCTCCAGCAGCCGCGAGTGCATGGTGTGTTTCGAAAGCGAAGTGACGGCAGCTCTGGTGCCCTGCGGCCATAACCTCTTCTGCATGGAGTGCGCCGTGAGGATCTGCGAGAGGACTGATCCGGAGTGCCCGGTTTGCCACGCTGCAGCCACTCAGGCCATTAGAATATTTTCCTAAAGAGACAGAGCAGGGCGTTGGGGTGGGGGGGGGGGGGGTAGGAAGGGAGCGTGGGGAGGGGCCAGGAAAGACAAATGATGATGATGATAATAATAATAATAATAATGATAATGATAATAATAATAATAATAATGACATCTGAAGAACAAACAAATGAATGAAAGAATAAATTAATTTAAAGAAGAAGAAGAAAAAAAAAAAAAGAAATTATTTTACAAGCAATGTATGTTATTTTTTAAAAAAAAAAAAAGTGAATAATAAAATTAAAATGAATAGCAAAGCCAGAAATTTTGAAGGGCGAACGATGCTCCAGCCTGCAATGTCTTTTTTAAAACAAGTACTCTGAACGCACACTCGGATCTCGCAAGCAAAGCAGTTTAGTTCAGTTTTTTTTGGTGGTGAGACTGGGACTTCTCTGCATTGACCAAGCCGGGCCATCGCCATCGGATGGGGAAGGGAGCAGGGACGTGGGGAGGGCCCTGCCAGCCGGCCTCCTCCAGCCACCTTCGATCTTCACCTTGGTCTGAAGCCCCTACTCTCCTCCCCCCCAGGGAAGACAGCCCAACTGGGAGCTCAGAAAGAAACAAATAGAAAGAAAGGAAAACGGATGTCGGGGATTTTAGAAGAAAAAAAAAACAAGAAAGAAACCATCAACCTCTGGGAACCTGTTAGAACGAGGGCACAACTGTATTACCTCAAAGATTTAAACAAACAAAAAAAAAAAAACCACAGCAGCTAAAGAACTTTTATTGTTTTCCTTTTTTTCTAAAAAAACAAAACAAAACAAAAAAAAACACACAAAAAAAAAAGAAAATCAAACGAAGAAGATGAAGAAATAAAAATGGCGCCAGTGAAACTGAAGAAGGTTTGGAAGAACCTATTGGAATCACACTGGGCGATTATTAGCATTTTATTTTATTATTCTGAGCCACCGTGGAGTCTGGAACTTTGTTCTTTTTTCCTTATCCGAGCAGGGATTTGTTCATCAGCCGAATCAGGAGTCAATAACAGGGTATTTCAAAAGCGGTCCCGAGTTCCCATCCACGGGGGGAGTGTGTCGACTGCCGCCTTCCCATAGTTCACTCTTCATCCTTTTTTTTTTCTTTTCCAAGCGATGCCAGCTGCAGCTCACCCAACGCTGCGCACACACACCCCCCTAACATTGTGCTTTTCTTAAAAAAAAAAAATAAAATAAAAGTATATATATATCTCTCTCGCACCAAAACCTAAGAAAGACGATCATGCAATACAGGCGATGAGCCCATACGAAACCAACGTGCATCCCAACAGAAAGCAAAAAAAAAACAAACCACAAACCAACCCTGAGTTTATATATATAATTTTGTTGTCGTCGTTTTTAAACTGGACCAAAACTTTTGTTACCCAAAACCGAGTGGGGGGAAAAAAAAAAAAAAGAAGAAAAAGTATTTCTTTATGGACCAAAACCTCTTCAGCTGTCCTTTACCTGGATCTTCCTGAGGTTGGCCACTTTTATATATTATATTTTTTTCAGAACGGAACAAACAAACAAACAAAATTGCCTTGTTGAACATCCTTTAATCATTTCAAGACTCCTGGTTTTGTTAAATCAGATACTTTTTAAAACCCGTGGGGAAGTGGGAGAGGATGGGCTTCGAGTCTGGCTTCTGTGCCAACGCGCACGAGATGCAAAGCAGCATCTTCAACGTCATCGGGTTTGTTCAACCAGTCTCTGGATGCCAAAATGCTGTTTGATGGTAAAGTTGTGTGTTGGATTAACCCGTCGAGTACCAAGAATACCTGTCTATAAATATATGTGTGTATATATATATAGGCACTTCGCTCATCAAGCACCTATATATATATATATATATGTGTATATAAAATTCTATCTAGATCATTTTTCTCCCACCGCTTCTCCGTTTCCTGCCCCTCGACTTCTGCTCACAGATCCTGGACCCTGATTTAGAACTGAACCAACAAGTTTCACAACTTGGGCAGAGATGGTTCTACAGCAAAAAACCACACACACACACACAGACACACACACACACACAGACACAGACACATACAGACAAACAGACACACACACACACAGGGAAAAAAAAAAATCAGTTGCCTGAGATTTTTATTTTTTTTTTTCCCTTTCAGTTACAGGAGACTTTATTTTCATCGTAATAATATTCCTGGGAATATCCCCTCTTCTGCTCGTTTTGCTGCCGCTTGCGCCCGGTTGCTGCCTCCGCCCCGGTGTGGCCACTCGAGCCCACCCTCGGCCACCAGAGGAGAGGCTGAGGTTGCCACATTCGGGGCGGGCTGCGTTGATAAAAGATCCACTTTTCCATCATCAGATAACGGGTGGAGGGGGCCTGAAATGATGGTGCCCCCACCCTTGTGCATCCTTGTGCATCAACG
>BJBW01014553.1:0-22676 GCA_004320125.1 Scolopax mira | reverse complement strand
TCTAGCTCTGGGCAATCCTGCTTCAGTGGGGGAGTTGGACTGGATGATCTCTACGGTCCCTTCCAACTCTAAACATTCAGTGAAAAGAAAATTCAGTGAAAAAAATAAAGCGAGTCGTGTCTGCTGCCCTCTGCTTACTCCCCCCTGAGACGAGCTGCTCCGAAAGCAGCGGGGTGCGACTGGGGCTCGGGAGCGGGACCACCCGCTGGCTCTGTGATGCCTGAGGAATTACTCACGTTTTGGGGTCGGGGCTTCCAATTTTGCTCAGCAGCTGGTGGCGGCGCCTCGGCCTCCGCCTCCCGTCCTGGAATTGGGGCAAGATGGGAGAAAGCGGGGAGAGATGGGGGGAGAAAGGAAAAAGGCACAAAGGGATGCTTTATTGGCCCGGGGCTCCTCATTCAGCGGCTTCCCTGGAGTGGACACCTCTGCAGGGGGGTCTTTTACCTTTGCCAGAAGAAAGGAGGGGAAGGTCGCCCTATTGTTCTCAGGCTTGGGAACCACATCCCCTCCCTGAAACTGTGGGGCCAGTGGGGGGCTGTTTTGGTGGCATTTTGCTTTCATGGGTCTGGGGGCGGTTTAGCCTGATTTTTCAAACACCTTCCCCCAGCCTCTCCCTTATTGTACAGCCATATACTCCTGCTGACAGGCAGTAAACCAGCAGCTAAAGTCCAACCCTGTTCTGGCCAGCTCTGTGAGCCCCCCATCCTTCCTACCCACTGCCGTGGGGCTCAGCCCTGCCCTGCTGCTTTTCCCCTGCTTATTCTGTCCTGGGAGCCCACGAGGGCTGCTGGCATCTCCACCTGCTCCCATTGAGAAGAGGGTGGGATCAGGGGATGACAAACAAGCTATCCCATGGAATACCTGCGGTGGGATGAACTGTGCTGGGAAACAGCTGAGGGAAACGAGCCTGGGGGTGTCACTCCATGCAGAGGTGGCACCTCACTGTCCTGGCCCTCCGAAACACAGTGCCACACAGTTCCGGGGAAGGAACAATGACGGTGGAGTGGCACCGGTGCCTTGCTGGGAAGGCAAGGGGCCCGTGCAGTGGGTGGGTAGATTTGTGGGACGTGCAGCCATGTATTTTTAGGGTTAGGTGTGGGTGTCCTGCTGAGACTGCCGCAGCCCGCTTCTCAGCAATCCCTTCATTCCTTCTGCCCAGCACCCGGATGCAGGGGGCACAACCTGAGCACCTGCTGTGGGCACGTCCCTTGGCACATCCACCAACCGGCCCAGAGCTGCGTGGAGTCCTTTCTGAAACTTTAACATGGGGTCATCTCACTTCCACTTTTCTGAAGCGGCAAAGCCCAGCTCGAGCAAAAAAATCTTCTGTTGGAGCTAGCGAGGGCCACGCATATCAGCCTCCTTCAGCAACAAGGAATTAATACAGAATATTTTATCCTTTAAAATGCTGGGCAAACATTAACTAATCCTCTCAACGCCCTTCTGGGATAGGTAAATATCTCTCCCAGGTGCAGAGACTAAAGAGGAAAAGTTATGTGATTTGCTTAAAGCCACAGAGAGAATCAGGTGGGGGTGGAGGTGGGTGTGAGGTTTTTTTATAGCTTGGGCCTGTACTTGGGCTTGTTGCAGGTGCTGCTTTTCATCCAGTATTGTTTTATAAAGTCGTTCTAGTGATGGGGAACATACTGGTGTCTCCTTAGCATTATAAGGAGTGGATTTCCCAAAGCACCAGTGTGCCTGTGTTTGTCCAGACCAGTGATGCTCCAGCGCCTGCCCAGAGAGCAGACAAAAGGAAGGGCTTCTGGGGACAGGGCTTTCCAGGACCACACAGCTCTGCAAAAGCCCTCTTGCTTTGAAGTCAGTCAAGTTTTGGCTGGCCAGCTTCAAGGCAGGACTTAATGCCGTGAAAAGCTTGTCGCTTCCAGACTGAGCTTGCTGTGGGTGGGGGGATGCCTCTCAGGGGGCTTAGCCCCAAGCTGCCAGCCTTTAAAGTGGGTGATAAATGTTGTCTGCAGAGCCAGGCTTGTTTATCTTTGGGATTTCCATAGCAGATACAGTGTCGGGACAGCCCCATGTTTGCAAACCCAGAGGGGAAGCTGTGCCCCCGTTCCTGCCAGCCTGGCCCGAGGAGGGGGCTGCAGCCGTGGGTGTCGGGGGGGCTCCTGCTGCCCGGGCTCAGGGTCCCCCAGTGCCCGCCACTCTCTGGGTTTTAAATGCCCTTGTAGTGAGGGGTTTCTGTCCTTGTGCTTAACGGCACAGCGTTAACCTCTCTCTGCTCCCGTTCCCACAGCCTGTTGGCTTCTCCTCGCTTGTTGTCTCATCTCTGAGCTGGCCAGGGCTTCGGTTCACAGGTGATCAGATAAAAATTCAATGGAAACGTTTGTGTGCAAAGTCTCTCTCGTCTGCAAAGATAAAGGTCACCTATCTGCCTCCAAGGTAGTGCTGGGGTTTGCTGAGAACTTACCCAGCAGGCTGCGACTGTGGCCACCATCAGGGTGGTCGCCATCCATTGGAAAGCCCTTGTTTGTCATTCCCTCATCCCATTTCAGACCAGGTCCAAAGCAGGGCTGTGTATTTGGGATCTGTTCTTGTGTGATGGGCTGCTGGGGAAGGCTCCCATCTCCACTGTGTAGTGCCTAGGCTCTTTTAATTAGAGACACGTGGTTCGTTATTTAAAAGAAGATGCTTGCCCAGTTGTTTGTTAGGATCTTGTATCCGAGAGTGCTGCAGCTTGTGAGCCTTAAATGAAGCCATATGAAGGACGTTGAGCACCTTGGGAAGGGGGTGCTGCAGAGACCAGAGCCTATTGTTCTCGCCCTGAATTGTGGGGAAGCTCTTTCCCCACGTCGGCTCTTTTACTTGGTGGCCAACTAATACACACGGCGGTTTGTTTCTGTCTCCATCTGTTCCAACTTCAGTTTATTCACGGCTCTGTAGGTATTGTACACTCTGCTGCTGCTTTTTTCTTTTTTCTTTTTTTTTTTTTTTTTTTTTTTTGATGGGAGAGCCTCCCCTTTTCATGGTTCACTTATTCATTTTGTAGGTCTCTGGCTTCCTTGTCAAGTTTTCTCTTTTGTTGTATTAATTGGTCTTAAATCTGTAGTCAGGTGCTGTGCGCGTGCTTCCCGTGTACACCTTAACCATCTGCTGTGTTTCATCTCCATGGCACCCAGGCCAAATTCCAGCTCTGGTAATGACATCCTGCCTCCCCGCGTTTCCCCTCTGCTTTTAATTGGCTTTAGTTCACTTTTTTTCCCCCCCTTTCTTTCTTTCTTTCTTTCTCCTGTGCTGCTCGGTGGTGGGGAGAGGTGGACGTGGATGGTGAGGGGGCTCCAGGGTGCTGGCACCCGCCTTGGGGCAAGAGGTCTGGCAGCTCTTCTGCCTGTGAGGAGCAGCCACAGCACGACTTGATGACTGGAGAGCAAAACGGGGAAAACATTAGTTTGGAAACAAGCTGCCCCTTTTCAGCAGTGAAAGTAGTTGCACGATTTTTCGAAGGCATGTAGTGAATTTTGTGTCTCCCTGAAGACTTTTGGTTTGTGAAACGGGTGCCATTGTCCTTCTGTTATAAAAGATCAGCTGCAGAGCAGCCCCTGATAATGTTTACCTCTGGCCTTAGCCCTCGTAGGACTCAAAACATTCAGGGGAAAACCTGACGTGTCCAAGTGATCCCAGAGCACATTGAAGCTCCAGGAGTCTCGCTGGCGCTTTCGCCTGGCTTATCTGGCACTTTAATAGCACACCAGTTGTTAGCTTTACAACCTGGTTTCGGGAGGATGAGACTGGTGTCTGTGTTTGGGAATTGCTCTGTGCAGCACAGAGCAATCTGGGGAGAGATATTTTTTTTTCTGGATGAGAGCTGAGTGCGTTCTTTCTACTCTTTTTTTTTTTCCTTCTTTTAACTTTTTTTTTAATAATACTAGTTTCTCATTTTTGTTGAGAAGATCCCCTAACGCTCAAAACTCACTTAAAAGCACGGCCTGAACTTCTTATATACTTTGTTTATTCCTTACCAGCCTGTAAGCTTTCTCTTCTCTCTGCTAATCCTGTTACTTCCAGTGATGGCCCCAGCCGTGGGGCTGAGCCTCTGGCAGGGCTCTGTCTCGCCTGCGCTCTGAGGCTGGAGTCCTTCATGTCACAGCCTGGATCCAGTTGACTGTACCAATGACTGTGGGCACTCAGACCATGGATGGATGGATGGATGAATGTCCTCCTTCTGTTACTGCTCGCTGCTTATCATCTAATCTCAGTTCAATTCTCAGTTTCAATTCTCAGTGGTCAGACCTCTGCTACCTCCGTGCTGCTTATTAGCATTGCTTTACACGGGGCAACCTGTCAGGGGATTTCTCCCTGGCTGTCACCTTGGTTGGGAGTTGAGGGCACAGACCCATTTCTTCCTCTTTTCTTGTGTTGGCTGGTGGCCCCAGCAATGCAGAACCCTCACGGAGAAGCCTCTGCATTGGGCTTTCTAAGGGTGTCTCCACGTCCTGCTTTCAGGCATCACCAAACAGGAGAAACAGCAACTGATGTCTTCATAAGGATGATAGTTAAGAGCCCCAGGAAGGGGCTATGCTCTTTGGTATCTGCCTCTGAGCCAGGCTTCTGCCTTTCCCTTTTTTGTCCAGAAACTCAGTGTGCCCTGTAGGTCGCACTGTGACCTCTTGGAGAGGACTGAAACTGCTGTTGTCTCTGTCCTCCCCAAATACACTGTGCTCGTCATGCGGATAAGAGGTTCCCAGGCCCTTTCTGAGGCTGCATTTTGGACCCCATGTCCCTCTGTTTCCTCAGCATCAGGTGGAAACCAGATTGTTTCCCCCATCACAGAATGGCTTGTAGGAGCAAATAGTCCCAGTGGTCAAGGCATGGGACCAAACTGGTCAGCAGGGCTGGGTGCCCAGTGTGGGGCTGGAGCCAGTGTGTGCAAAGTCTCTGGCCAGGGCTACCACCAGATTCTTGCCAGCTCCATTCTTGTCATCCAATTTATCCACGCTCAATTAACTTCCTCCCTTTACCTTTCATACAATCTTGTGTGCGGGTTACAGAATGGGTTGGAACTCTCAAGTACATTTAAATGTTGCTAAAACGTGTATAAAATGAAATACCACCCACCTGTCTTTGTGCTTGTTGGCACTTTGCTACCCAGTCAGTAGCACTCTTACAGCTGTCTGGACACAGCCTGGAGCTGCTGGTGTCCATCGGGAAGGTGGGTGCCTGCTGAGGATGGCAGGAACACCCCTCTCTCTCTTATGCAGCATTTTGTAGCAGGTAGAATCTTCCTGGCTGAGTGGAGGACCAGTGGTGAAGGCTGAGCTGCAGGGAGTCACTTGGAGGTAGGGCAACCATTGGCATCACTTTTTGCCTTCGTAGGCAAAATGTTTGTGGGACTTCAAATGCTTGGTGGTGGTTTCATCTGCATTGGAAATGCCAAAGAAAGGACTGGGACTGTGGGAGTTTTCCAGGGAGGGTTGTTACATGAGCTTATGTCACCTCATGGGCTTCTGTGAACCAATGGAAGGAACTCTGATGAGTTTGTCCTTGCAGAAGTCCTCTCGCCCAGTCGCACAGACTTTCCCTTGAAACAGCAGTAAGCTGCCTGCATTTCCATCCTTTTACCAGTGGAAGATCAAGTTCCTGTACCAATGTCTCCACTAGCAAACCAGCATTGAGAGTGTAGGGAGAAAGACTACAAAGCAGTACAGTTAACAATAAAACCACCATCGGTGAATAACCCTGCAACCCCTGATCCAACACAGTCCTTGGAATGTTATATATTATTTGGCTTTTGAGTCTTAAAGTCTTTGTGAAGATGTTAAGGTGTTGAGCATGCACACGTGCAGGAAAGAGTCTGCCCTGAAGTATTTAGAGTCCAAGTGCACAAGATAGGCAGGCAAGGACCAGGGGAAAGAAAGGGTTACGGGTCCTGTTTCCCTGACAGGGAGTAGCTGGACTACAACACAGGTTTTTAAAACAATATTTGGAAGCACAGAGGGGTAGGAAGTTTCTCTCATGAGTCACTTGCTGGGACGCTTCATAGCACGGCCTGGCCTTTGGTGCATCTCTGCGTGATTAATAGCCCTTGAGAATTCAGTCTTCAACTTTACAGGCTTGGAAGTTCAGCACAAAGTTTCTGACTTGGAAGTAGTCTTTGAGCAGTGAGCAATCAATCTTTTAATCATTTTCTACAAGGTAAGACTCCTAGATCAGCAATGAGGGTCAGATTTGATTGTTTTGAATGCATGGGTTGGTTTACCAGCGTAGAGGGTCAGTCCTTTGCTTGCGTTCATCCCCATCCCAGAGCTCTAATTTCTGCACTGATGGAACAGATCATGAATGTTCATGGATTTCTCACTGCTCTCTCTCCCGTGAGTGGTTTTTGTGTTTTACAAGTAGGTGGTGTGGCATAGAAGAAATAAGTTTGGGTTTTTTTTTACTCATTGTCAGAGAAGAAGGCATTGGCACGATGTTAGCATTGGTGGGCAGCATCCTGCCTCCCCCGCGGGGGCACTTACAGCAGGGAGCAGAGGTCCCCTGGTTAAGGACTCAGTCAGTGCTCCCTTCTCCTGCCTCTTTCCTTGTTCCCACAGATGGGATCAGCCCTCTGTGGCACAGCCTGTCACCTGATTTATGGGAGCCATAAACTGCAAAGCAGAAAGAAATAAAAATACTAAACGCTTAGTTTCTTAAAAGGCCAACAGCGCATTGAAGTCTTGGTGATAATTTGCTCATAAATAAATATTATGCTTCAGATCACAATCCTGAGTTGCAGATGGAGGCTGAGATCTGGCCTGAGCTCTCCCACTTTGGCTGTAAAAGGGAGGGAAAGAGATGAAAAACCCCACAGAGCATGTGGGGATTAGTCTTGTGACCATAACCTCCTGTATCTGGGAGGTTGTGTGAAGAAGTACTGATGTTCTCCAGAAAAAACCCTTGTCCCCTGATGGAGGGACAGCAAGCTGACAGGGGGATGGGATTTGAGAAGAGAAGGGAGGATAAAAATCCATGAGCAGCAGTCAAACGACTGAGATTATATATATATATATATATATATATATAGCCTCAGTGCAGAAACGTTCAAATTGTTGGGTTGAGAGCCATTCCCCTTGGACTGAGCAAGGGATGTTGCTGTAATATTGTCAGCCTGGCCAGGCTTGTTGATGTTCTTTGAGCCACAGTTCCCTTTGGTGAACACCATTTTTGTTCAGTGCAGATGGGTCTATCTGCTTCCAGTGGTGAAAACCAGCCCCCAGCCAGCACAGCATCTGTAGAGGCAGAGAAGCAGGTAGGTATGTGAGCAGGTTAGACCTTAAGTGGTGTCAGTGTTTGATTGTCAGAGAGGTCTCTTTGCTGCCTGATTCCTGCTCTGGACGGATGAAATTCCTTTCTGGTTAAGCTTTCTGTGCCCATTTACCTGCTGGGCTTGCATTGGTGACTGGTGCCTGGTGGCTAAAAGCAATGCATTTTTCCAAAGGAGATGGAGGATTTATCTGCCAGTTGAGTGCAGCTGCATTTTCTCTTTTCTGATCTTCTCCACTTTCCCCTGTCAAAACCACCTATTAGGCCACTGCCATCTCAAATGAATCCTCGTGTGATGCTCTAGGGTTGCAGGAAGGCAGGAAAGTTGTCGACAATTGGATTATTTTTTTATTTTTTTTCCTTCTATCTTATGTCACAGAATCACAGAACGATGTGGGGTTGGAAGGGACCTATGGAGATCATCTAGTCCACCCCCCCATCAAAGCAGGTCCACCTAGACAAAGGTTGCACAGGAACTTTTCCAGGCAGGTTTTGAATATCTCCAGAGATGGAGACTTCACCACCTCTCTGGGCAGCCTGTTCTAGTGCTCTGCTTCTCCTTTTGTTTAGATGGAACTTCTTATGTACGAGTTGGTGCCCATTACCTCTTGTCCTGTCACTGGGCACCACTGAAAATATTGTCCTCATCCTCCTGACACCCACCCTCTAAATATTTACAAGCATTGATCAGATTCCCCCTCAGCCTTCTCTTCTCCAAACTGAAAAGACCCAAGTCCTTCAGCCTTTCCTCATAAGGGAGATGCTCCAGGCCCCTCATCATCTTTGTGGTCTCTCTGCTGTACCCTCTCCTGCTGGCAGGGAGGCTCCTGGCAGCATTGCCTTGCGCCCTGAACAGCACAGAGCCTTGTTCTCTTTTTTTTTTCCCCTTCTTCCTACAAGAAACTTCTTTCCAAGAGAAACTTGCTTTCTCAGATACACATCCTAAATCTGGTGATGTAGGGCTGTTTATAGAAACATGACAACAGGGAGGAAAATCTCAGTTCTGGTTTCTTTAGGGTTTTTTTCCTTCTTTTTTCACTCTCTACCAAAAATCAAAATGAACAGATTTTCCAGGAAGCCCTAACTCTGCTCTGGGAGTCATAATACTCATGAAGTCCACTCTTCCAGCTCTAGTCCACATGCAGTGTTGAATCATCACCTTCCTTTGACCTGTGGGCCACCCCGCCCCTGACCTTGCCCACTATACAGTTGGTGGTGTTTGCAATGAGAGCACACTGATAACTCGGACACAGCTTGGTGTCCTGGTAACTCCGGGGTCCTTTCCAGTCGGGTGACTCCTCAGCCAGTCTGTTTCCAGTCTGTGCTGATGCCTGGTGTCATTCCTCCTCAGGGCAGAGCTTTGTACTCCCCTTCCTGTGATTTGTGAGGTTCCTGTTGGCCCAAAACTTGAGTTTCTCAGGGTTGTTTTGGACCCTCAGTTTGTTGAGAGTATGATCTTTCTCCCTTGCTACATTTAAAGGGTTTTTATCACTCCTTGAGAACTACTGAGTTCAGCCTTGCTGCATCTTGAGGGCTTGCTGGTGATCTCAGCAGACACATGTTAATGGTAACTGAATTAGCAGGATACTGCATTTCAACAAGGACTTTCTTAATTAAAATAAGAAGGCTTTAACAAAAACAGATCCAAAGCTTAAGTAGCCTGGTTGAAAAGGGAATTTGAAGTATTTAACTTCTCCCACAAAGCCACCACTTGGGCAGTTCCTGTTGCCGGGGTGGTCCTGGGCTCAGCAGCGCCTGTGCTCCTGGGGCAGGAGATGCTCCTGCCCTCCTTCTGAAATCAGGAGAGTTTCAAACACTCCTTATCAACCTCAGGGAAGCAAGGGCATGATTCTAGCTTAACTCCCCCTGAGGAAAAAAGATCACTTTTACTTTGTAAATTAATCTAGCCAAGGAGTGTTGCCTCCTCTGCAGCCCTTCACCTTACTGGATGCTGTAGGAGAAACCTCCCCGGGAGAGAGGGCTCTCAGGCTGTTTCTCCTCTAGTTAGACCAGGCAGTTCATTATCTTGGAGGAATCAAAACCTTCAAAACTTCTGGCTGCCCCCATCTTTCCCTTAGTATTTCCTGAAATGTTTATCGGCATCCTCTTTGCCTGTTTCCCAGAGACTGAGTTCCTCTTTGTGGTCAAGGTTTCTCTTTCCCTCCTCCTCAGTCATGGAGAAGCAAAGGCCTCATTAGTATGTCTTTGCAGGGAAAACAAATGATCATGATGGCCAAAATGCACCATTTCTTCTGGCAAGTGGCTGCAGAAGTGGAATTTTGTTCCTGTCTGCAGTTGTATTTGCTTCTGCAAACGTGAGGGAGAAGAGATGTTTTCTCCAACCAGACAAGAAGCACATCGGGAAGTGTGGTGAATTTTTTGTGATCCCTTTTAATAATACATAGAAGAAATCAGCTCCAAACTTCATTCCCCCCAGATCCTTTGATTAAAAGACCACAGATGATGTGGTGCCACCCAAATAGCAATAAACATCTTGCTTTTAATAAGGCTAAAGTAGTGGCCCTTTGTGGGTCAGAGTAAGTAATAGTTGCATCTTCACAACCGGTGCCAGAAGTGGTTGAGAAATCACTGATCCCTCCAATAAAATGCTCAAAAATGAGGAACACTTCCAGTAACTTTACTTGGATGTTCTTAACTCTGACCTTCAGGGAGTGTAGACACTTAAGAAGAATAATACACAGATACTGTTCATTATAAAGTATGTAAGTAAAACCACTTTAAACTCAGTATATACTCTCTAGTCATCCACAGGTTTGGATAGGCAAGGATGCATGATTGTCTGTGTCCTTTAGGCCACTGCAGGCTTGTCTCTGGATATCGGGTCCGATGCCATTACCTCTGCTGCTCTGGGCAGTAGCTGCAAAGCAAATGAAACCTGTTTGGCTCTTTCTTGTTGAGCCTGCAGGAAAGCTGGGGGTAGCAGAGGACGTTTGGCTGCTCTGCTGGTAGTTACAGGAGGTAGTTATAATTGCTGGGTAACCTGATCACTGCAACAGGCATATGCTGGGGGAAGCAATGCCCACACCAGGCCAGCCAGGAAGCAAAGCATGCCACCTGCTCAGCCACTCTTTTGCTTTGATTTTCTTTCTGATGTTAGTGATACCTTTGAAAAACTGCATTTGCGGCTCCATCCATCCGTACTTCTCTCCCAGGTTTGATCAGTGATGGGCTCCCATCTTCCTCTCTGCTTTGGTCAGAATCATAGAATCCTTATGGTTGGAAGAGACCTTTAAGATCATCAAGTGCAACTGCTAACTTACCACTTCTAGGTTACTATTAAACTGCGTCCCTCAGTGCCACATCTACAAGTCTTTTTAAAGACTTCGAGGGATGGCAATTCAACCACTTCCCTGGGCAGCCTGTTCCAATGCTTGACAGCCCTTTTAGTGAAGAATTTTTCCATAATATCCAATATAAACCTCCCCTAACGCAACTTGAGGCCATTTCCTCTTGTCCTATTGGTTATAAGAACCTCCTTTCCTCTGTGCCTTTCTTGCAGTTCCTCTGCATTTACCCTCACTGCCTCCACTGAGGTAGGCTGCCTGGGGGATGACCACACTTCATGTCTGCCAGGGCTGCTCTTCCTTCCTCTGCCTCCAAAGGAACAGTTCCCCAGGATCAGTGGTCACCACAGCAGGTGGCAGATAGAAGATTGTCCCTGGGATCTCCAACTTTCTTTTGGAGGTGACCTGACTTGTGTGGGTTTAATGGCCTGACTTGTTTCCAGAGAGACCTTTTAGTGGCCTTCCAGTATCAGAAGGGGGCCTACAAGAAAGCCAGAGGAGGACATTTTTCAAGGACATATAGTGATAGAGGTAATGGTTTCAAACTGGAAGAGGTAGACTTAGATATCAAGAAGAAATTTTTCACTATGGGGGGGTGAGATACTGGAAGAAGTTGTCCAGGGAAGCTGTGGATGCCCCATCCCTGGAAGTGTTCCAGACCAGGTTGGATGGGGCTTTGAGCAACCTGTTCTAGTGGGAGGTGTCCCTGCCCATGGCAGGGGGGTTGGAACTAGATGATCTTTAGGGTCTCTTCCAACTCAAACCATTCTATAATTCTATGAGACTGGCTGCAGAAGTCACAGCAACCCCCATTCATGAGACTACCCCCAGCTCCTGGGAGAAGCAGCCCTGTTGCTCTCATTTGATGCTGAGGTGCAACACTGAACTCATTACTCATCCTCGCTTTTCTGGTGGAAGATCAATTAATTTTCCAAGTGACAGAGTCTATTGAACCCTTCTTTAAATCAGGGCACTGGAGGCGTAATTTAGATTAGGGTTAAGTTCCAGCTGCAGGGGAGACACTTAAAATGTGCAGTGCATCTGCTGACAAACCCGCTCATCCCACCAGAAAGAGAATACATCTGCTTTCTGGGAGGAGAATTTCCTCCAAAACCTGGGGACAGTTTCAGGCTTTGCTGGGGCCAGAGCTGCTCTGTGGTGAGAGGAGGAAGGAGCTGTGGCCAGATGGAGATGGGTGCAGTAGCAGAGCAGAGCTGACTCCTCAGGCACCGTTCGGTGAATGATCAGGGTCTCACGACCCAAATGCACCGGCGGTGCGGTGGAGGTCTCTGGGCAGATGGGACAGGAGGCGCTTTCTCTGGACATCTTTTTTATTCTCAGAAAGCCTGTGAGATGTGCTTTTCAAGCCCGCTGTTCCAGAAGAGCAGCTAAACGTGCACTGCACTTTGATCGTGCGAGTCTTGGCGTTAATAAGTTACAAACCGGCCTGAGTGCTTTGCGGGAGCTGGAGGCAGCCTGGGGAAGTTCTCTGCTTTTCACTAAGGGGCACCTCGCTACACCCCATTCCCTTCCCATCTTCATCAACCTCCCTCCCTCCCTTCCCTGAGCTTCATTAACTCAGGCAGCCTCTCCAGCTTGGATGCCAAAATGGCTCTTGTTGTTACTTCAGTTCAGCTCCAATCTGATCATAGAATCATATGGTGTTGGAAGGGACCTCTGGAGATCATCTAGTCCAACCCCCCCCTCTGGAGCGGGTCTACCAAGAGCAGGTTGCACAGGAACTTGTTCAGGTGGGTTTTGAATGTCTCCAGAGAAGGAGACTCCACCACCTCTCTGGGCAGCCCGTTCCAGTCCTCTACCACTCTCACAGTAAAGAAGCTCCTCCTCATGTTTAGGTGGAACTTCCTATACTCAAGTTTGTGCCCATTTCCTCTTGTTCTGTCACTGGGCACCACTGAGAAAAGACCACCCCCCTCTTCCTGATACCCTCCCTTTAAGTATTTGTAAACATTGATCAGATCTCCCCTAAAACCAGGATGCAACCGGCCCTCCAGCTGCTGAAAGGCCACTGTGCAGGAACGCTCAGGGCCTGGGGGGACAGAGCTACCATGTCCCCATTTGCCTGGGGAAGGAGGCAGGTGTCATGGAAGGGGCACGGAGAAGAGAAGCTGGTAGCTCTGCCACTAGCCCAGTGCCAACTTTCCCCTTGTCCTGACATCTTATACTCCAAGATGAAGGGTTTTTGCTTGATCTCTCTGCGTCTACCCTCACACGGTCTGCTCTCAGTTGGTGGCTGTGGGAATGGTGGCCTTGCTTCTGCAACTTAAATGTTCCTGGGAATCTCCTGTCCATTGAACTCAGTGCAAGCCCTGCTTATGAAGCATGAGCACGCTTTACAAGATCTGCTGAAGCTTCACTGTGAGGGGCAGAACTCAAAAAAGGAAGTGATGTTCATTAGGTATCACGGTTTCTACTTTTTTTTGGTCGTTTTTGTTGTTTTGAAGTAGGATTTTTATGGTTTTCTTTAGCAGAAATGTATTTCTGAACAAGGTTTGTTTGGCCATCAACAAGGTCTCCATTGGAGAACTGAGAATTTATTTTAAATACAGCAAATATAATGAAAAATGGGAAGAGACACTAAACTTTTGATAGAGCCACCCTTCTTTAACGTGTACTCCTGAAGTACCAGAAAATATCAGAAACTGGCTTTCCCAGCACAAAGGTGAGAAATGGGCTCTTTATTTATATGTACAGAGCTGCTTCCTCACTACCCGTGCCCCTACAGACACCCTTCAGGCTCCTTCAGCAGCCTCTGTAGGGTAACTCATGCATCGTGCTCCTTCCTGGACACTGATGCTCTCTGTGCTGGAGTGTAGTGAAGAGCTTGCATGTCAGGTCTCCTGCATGGCCCCAGGTGCTGTCTCTCAGGACTAAAGCTTTCCCCTTGAGTTTGGACCTCATCTTTTATTTTTTTGTTTGCATCCTGTTGCTCGTATTGTCCGAATGAGACCCACCTCGTGGCTGTTCCTGTGCCTGGCTAAGGTCCCTTGTGCAAGCAGTGCTGGCAGGGAGGTGTGAGGCAGCCGAGGGCCAGCCGGGCAGGGGCTGCCTGACCTGGTGTGCCATCTCCAGAGGAGCAGTGCCTCTACAAGGGTTGCTCGCCAGCCCATGGGCTGTGGCCACCACGAAGCTGGGAAGCTCTGGGTCTCTCAGGGAGTCCCTCCCCACACTGGAGAGACCTGGCTTTAGGGAGAACTTTGTAGAGTAGGGTAGATGATTGGACTCGATGACCCCATGGGTCTTTTCCAACCTAGATAATTCTATGATTCTTCTCTCTGCCCTGGTCCCTCCGATGCCCGCATGCGGTGGCAGTGGGAGGAGAGCTGAGCGTGCTGCAGCTGGGGACTGACCCCTGGGGAGAGCTTGGCAATCAGGGCTCTGCTCTGAGACAAGAGAACCTGGGTCCCCCCCCAGCCCCGCAGATGTGGCTTGCACAGGGAGGGGTGGGGGGGCCATGGCAACCGCTTGACAAAGCAGCGGAAGTTTGGCAGAGGTGTCTGTGCTGCTCCTGAGGCCGGGAGGGAGGTGGTGGTGGTGGTGGCAATGGTGATGGTGATGGTGGTGGTGGTGGGTGCTCGGCACAGACTGAAGTCTGTGCTGTCGGATCTGCCCCCTAAGGCAGCCCAGCAGTGCTTGCCGGCCCTGTGGCAGCGGCGTGGGGTGAGGCAGGGTCAGATCTCTGGAGGGAGCAGAAGATGATCAGGAGAGGGCTGTCAGATGCCTCATGGGCACGGAGAGGCAAACCCCCAGTGTCCGTCCGTCAGTCTGTCCACATTGCTCTACAGCCCCTGGCTCCCAGGGCTCTTTGGGGTGGCACAGCGGGGACCCTTATCTGCCCTGTGGGGGGCAGAAGAAGTCTGGGCCCATGTGCCAGACGGGCACGTACGGCGGGGCAAGGGCAGGAGGCTTTCCGCAGGCGAGGGCTTCCTTCAACAAAGCCATTTCTGTCCTGCTCCCAACATTTCTGCCTGTGTGGTGGGGGGGACTCGTGTGTGTGTGTGTGTGTGTGTGTGTGTGTGTAGGAGCACAAAGGACCCCAGACAATGGGGCGAGCGGGAGCATTCCTCACACCCATGGCGGCCGGCGAATGAGCTTTGTCTCCAGCCGCTGCCTCCCTCCGTTTCGGGGGGCAGTGGCTGCCGTGTCCCCCCCCTTTCCCTGGCTCCTTTGTTCCCGGGCTGCCTGCCAGGGGTGAGACAGGCAGGTGAGCGGCGCGGGGGGCCGGGGGCGTGCGGCGGGTGCATGTTAATAGATTTCCCCAGCCTGTCGCCGGGCGTTTGGCTTGATTCATGAGGCTCCTCTCGTCTTGGGGACGAGGAGGAGGAGGGATGGTGCTGGGAGGGGGGGAGAGAGCTATTGTCTGCCAGGCTCCAGGCCCCACCGGTGACACTGGTGCCTGCCGTCGCCTCCCTGAGCACCGAAAGCCCTTGGAGCCTTTGCCCCGACGTCCTTCCCACCCCGGGGTGTCCTTCTGTCCGGGGTGATGTGAGGTGGGACCAGGTGATCCCCCAACGCACCCTGTGTGTCCCTGCGGGGTGAAGCTGGGCAGGGAGAAGGTGGGAGGGCAGGCAGCTTCCCAAACACCCTGCCTCGAAGTGCAGGAAGCAATTGGGCTGCAGCCACGCTGGGATGCTCGTGCGAGTGGAAACGCTTCCAGACGGTGCCTTAGTGAGTGGCATCAGAAATCAAACACGGAAAAGCATTTTTGTGCTTTCTTTTTTTTTTTTCTTTTTAATGACAGCTGTAGATTTTGCACTGTATTTGATGACTGGCTATGATTTTTGAACAAAATAAATAGGTAGGTGGTGGACAGATATCAGCCCCTGCCTTGAAAAGGCTGATTCAGGTACAGTATTTGATAACGCTGGTATGGAAAGGGTGCGGATGGTAATACCAGGGAAGAAGGAAAACAAACCAGGATGGAGCGTACTCCATCATGCTGACAAAGACCTTGTACGTGATGGGGTGCAAATAGGATTGCTTCCATATTCAGCCAACTGTCTGCCCTTTTCGACAACCCTGGGCATTGGTGGTGCCTGAGCTCCTTGGCAAGCTGTTTGAGGGGGGGGGCGGTGGGGGCAAAGGAGCTGCTTTCGGGGGCTACCATGGAAAGGGGCTAGCTGGTGGGATGGAGCTCTGGGGGTAGGGTTTATCAGGCTGCATGTAGGAAGCTACAGATGAGCTTGTCTGACAGCGTTCCTTTTATATCCCTAACAGGCAGCTCATCCCATCCTGAGCTAGACATTGAACAACACATCTAAATCATGCTCCAGAGAAAAGTAAAGTTTTGAGGTTTGATTTTTTTCCTCTTCCTTTTTTTTTCCGTTTTTTTTTCTTTTTCTCAGCTTTCAAGGAACGGAGCTGAACTGAGGAGTAAAGGAGCATTTATTCCCAGTGGGCAAAGAGAGGAAGCCTGAAATTAAGGATTTTCTCCAGCGAAAGCACTCCCCAGGGGGTAAACCCCACATCTGTCTCCAGTAAACCTACTGGGACTACAAAGCAAACAAATGAAGAAATGTCAAGGTGTATTTACTCTCCCGTTAACCTGCTGCCCTGCTTCCTCTCTGGCACACGTTGGCAGTGTGTGAGGCTGCAGCCCGGGAAAGGGGACACAGCTACGATTTTGGCCAGGGAGAGGTGACTGAAAGAGGAGCTGGCTCCCAATTCCCACTCTTTGGCCATGGTAGTGCGGAAAAGGGGGTGCTGGAGGGGGGCTGGTGTTGGCAACAGCAGTGCTTGGGGGCTGTCTCAGCCTTTCTCAGTCAGTCTGCTCTCAGCGGGGCAGAAAATTGGTTGTAAAAGGGAACTCGCACACACCTGTTTGCAGCTGAAGCTGGAGGAGGTCACTCGGTTTGTTAGAGGTCACTTGGACTCAACTTCTGTCAAATATTGCCTGCAAGTGAGATGGGTTTCCTGAGCACCTTGTTTTACTTGGTGACACATCCAAAACCTCTGGGAAGAACTTTTTCAAATAAGCTCGTCCTCAAGATTTTTGTAGGTCTTTTTTTTATTATTATTTTGTTTTCCTCCCTTCTTCTAAAGAGAACTAGGCAATCACAGCATTTTGATGAAGTTGCCTCTTAACACGTAGCCTTCCTGAAGAACCAAGGAGACGCTGATAAATTGGTTGTAGGAGACTTGCCTGCTGTTCTCTTCCCCAACTAACGTTCCTGCCTGTGCTGCCCTCGGAGCACGTCCTGTACGTAAAACACAAACGGGTGCTTTTCGCTCCGATTAAAATCGTGCTGTGTGAAAGAAAATACAAATTACCTCTGGCCTTTGGGCTCCTGACAAGTTTCCGGCGCCGCTTTCAGCACCACAGAGATTGTGTCACCTGGCATCATCCTCCCTGCGGGGATGTCTCCCCCTCCATCAAGAGCTGGGCTGCCGGGTCCAGGTTCAGCCGTTAATACTTGGAGCAGCTTTTAGCGCTGAAGGAGGATGAGAGATTGCCAGCAGCTGGGGGAAACGCAGGAACTTGCATTTTTCTTGCTAGGGGACAATGAGAAGGGGTCAAAAGAGCAGGATTTCCCCGGTAATTCCCCAAGTCACTATGATTGTGTAGAGACCTAAGGTGTGCCCAGTTACTGGAGAGCCCAGAACAGGGAGAGCTAATCCTTCACTACAGGTGAACCCTTGAAGGAAGAGCACAGCAGCATCTTATACAACCTAAGGCTTAACAGGGCTACAAAGATGATTAGGGGACTAGGACATCTCTCTTATGAGGAAAGGCTGGGGGACTTGGGTCTTTTCTCTCCTCCAGACTGAAGACTGAGGGGGGATCTTATCAATGCTTATAAATACTTCAAGGATGGGTGTCAGGAGGATGGGGCCAGTCTTTTTTAGTGGTGCCAGTGATAGGACAAAAGGTAACAGGCACAAACGTGAACATATGAAGTTCCATCTAAACATGAAGAGGATCTTCTTCCCTTTGAGAGTGCCAGAGCACTGGAACAGGCTGCCCAGAGAAGTTGTGGCGTCTCCATCTCTGGAGACATTCAAAATTTACCTGGACGCCATCCTGTGCAACCTTCTCTAGATGGACCTGCTCTGGCAGGGGGGTTGGACTAGATGATCTCCAGAGGTCCCTTCCAACCCCTATCATTCTGCGATTAAGTTTGCCACATCTTTTAGGCAATTTCCAGCCTCCTCTGGGGATTTGAGCCGGGTACACTGGGTTACACCACCGTTGCTAACAGGGGGGCTGAGGCTGCAGCTTCTAAGTCTCGGCGACTTCCTCTAAGGATGCTGAACCAAACACCATTCAGACCCGTGAGCGAACGAGCCGCAAATGACATCGCTGGTTCGAAACGGCGCGTGGGCAGGACGTGGGTGAATGTTCCCTGTGCTGGGTGTTTTCTAAAGGTCTCTGAGGCGTGAGGCGTCACTGAATGACTTGTGTTTTCTTTAAATGACGAGTGGGTGAATCTTGAATCGTTGGGCTGCTTTTATTTTTGTTAGATGTGTGTGGGCTGACAACATGACTCAGTATTTTCTCCGCAGAGGCAAAGATCACATTGCCAATTCTGGGTATACTCTGGGCAGTTTCATGCAGGGAACTGGAACGCTTTTTTAGTCCAGAGCTTTGCTTTTTGGCAGCCTCAAGCCACTTGATGTGAAAATAAATAAATAATTGTTAAAAAGAATGTTTTTCCTAAACGTATAAAAATACACTGAAGAAATGACTGAACATGGGGAAACTAATTCTGCCCCCGTGTTTTCCCAGCAATTTATCTGATTATTTTCATGTTATTCTGGAAATGTCTGTTAATGTCTGATTTTTTTTTTCTCTAATTCTCCCTAGTCTCGATTGCTCCTGGGCCATCTCTTTGTTTGCTGAGTGTCATCTCCGGTACTCGTTTAACCAGCTGTGCCCTGCCAGGTGAGAGCCACTGCCATCTGACTGATGGGTGTGAGTTCTCCCCCTGCTCCCAGGAGATAAGTAGGCACATTTGTATGTACATGTACATATGTGGTTTGGCCAGTAACCAGAAGTGACAAAAGTCACAGAAAATTCCCCTTTCTTCCTTCTGGCAACTTCCCTGCCCTGCTCCTCCTTCTCTCCCCTCCCTGTATGCCACCTACAGCATCTGGCATGTGCCTCAAGAAATGCGTGAGACCAGGCAGAGACTGTGGATGCTTTTGTTGTGCAATGATGAGGCCCTCTTCTCTCATCCCCTCTTCCCTGTTGCTGAGCAGAGTGCTTGTAGTCATGTCCCCAATAAGAAAAGGTTGCTTGCTAAGACCTTTACCTGTAATCATAGCCCAGTGCCCTAGAGCCACCTATATTAACCATTTTTTCCTGCTGATACCAGACCTCAGCTCACCATGAACCTCACTGAAGATCTGTGAATGGCTAGCCAACAGCAGACTTGTGGGTGAAGGATGTTGTATGGCCAAGGTTGTCTTTTGGGAGATCAGAAGATGCTATGCCTATAGATGTAGTCTATAGAGTATGTTGGGTGAAGTGAATTCCAAACACTCTGGTTTGTTTTTTTTTGATTTCTAACAGTAACTTCAACCACAAAAAAAATCTCACACTCAACCCCTAGTGATGGCCTTGGCTAATGTGAACTATACTTAACCTTATGACCCAAAGGTGTGCCCAGTGACTGGGGAGCCCAGCACAGGGAGAGCTAATCCAAAGCTATGACCCAAAGCCACTACTGGCCCATACAACAGTGAGCCATACCTGACCATATTCACAAGCATGCACTGTGGTGCTAGGGGACTGTATCACCTTTAGTTCCCCAGTCCTTGCTTGCTCCAGCTGCTGAGGGGATGGTAGACTGGGTGCAACCTACAGCCTGGGGCAATGGGGAGCGTGATAGTGTCTGTACATCAGTGAGAGAGCAGGGAGGTACGTGGCCGCAGAGAAGCAGCAGTGGCTCAGGGATGATTAGAAACACCTGAGACTGGCTTATCTATTCCACTGACCCCACTCCTTGCCTAAAACAAGCCTCATTGCTCCTGTCTGCTTACTTCTCACTGCCCTTCTGCTGGTTTTTTGTCCCCATCCCCGCCTCCTTCCCTCCTGCCTCTGCATCTCCAGAGATACTTGCTCCTCTAGAGCTGGTTCTTCAGCCCTCCCCGGCCCCATGGCGCTGCTGTCTCGCCTGCTTTTGGCAAACAGATTCCACCCAGGGGCCAAGCACATGAACCCCGGGTTGCTTATCACAAGGCACTCTGCACCCCACATTGCACATTGGCACATCTTGCTGGATGGAAGCCGAGGATGGAGAGTGCTATGGCCCCAAATCAACATCTCTGGTGTCAATGTGTTGCTGTGAAAAGCCAGCTTGCTTTTGAAGTTTTTGGGGGTTTGGGCTTTAAACTTGCTTTATTTACTTATTTACATTCAAGGTCAGTACTGTATTTTCTGTTTCTAAGCTGCATTAAATAATACTGTCATATAAAAGCTCTCCAAGTTTCTGGGAGGAATATTTATTAACAGTGGTTTTGTAATTCTCTTCCAGTGTGTGGTCTTCAGCTTTTCTGAACTTTTGCTGTGCCACATTCGAGTACAGTTTAGTGCGGCTGGAAAGAGAAAAGCTGACAAAGAGCAGATGAGACCAAGAGGGAGACAGAGCTGGTTTATCCTTTTTTTTTTTTTTTTTTTTTTTTTTTTTTAACAGACCAAGTAGGTATTCCCCACCTGCTTAAGGACTGACTCACAAACACACCTTGTTCTGAGAGAAATCGCAACAGCCAAAGAACATTGTTTGTGGCAGCGGAGAAAGTGCTCATTAAACGGCCACCTTTGCTTCAGTCTTTTCCAAAAAGCCCAGATTTGTTGCAGTAATCAAGACTGGTGAAGGGAAGGTCCCAGCGGAGCCCTGAGACCAACCTGCTTCCTCATTCTTTGCCCTCGCATCAGTTGGGCAACTTTCTTCTGTGTCAAGCGAAAACTTCCTCATCCGACCCAGCAACGCTGGGCTCACCCTGAACAAAACACCTCCTCCCCACGCCAGGCACCAGGCGAGGCAGCCTCACCCCCATCTCTTACAGGAATACCCCAGCGTTTGCTTCACCACGGTGATTAAGGGTTTTCTCGTTTGCAGACGCCTCCTGAAATGCACCCTGTGTGTGTTTTTTATGGCCACTTTGGATAAAGTTACCGCTGCAGCTGGTAACTGCGGCTTCGAGATAAAACTGGCCACGTGACCACCTAAGAAACAGCAAGCTGAGGAGCGAGGAATTGCTCGTTCTCAGAGCCCGGCGTGGCCACGTGCACTGACGCTTCGTTGCACAAACACACAAGTAAGGACTTTAACTCGAACAGTGGTCTCTCGGTAGTGGTTCTATCACCTGCAATTGTTTCTGTGAGAGTTTGCAGGCCCTGCTGTTAACACAGCATATTCCCGGCTGTGCTTTTGAACCAGGTTAATAAAGGAAAATAATGGTTTTCATGAGAAAGCCTCTTGATGTGTATTATTTTTCCAGAAATCCCGAAATCTTCATTTGCTACCTTATTGGTGTTTTTAGAGGACTCATGTGCCCACGGCCATGTTCCGAGTTGCTGAAGTACTGGGATGTGCTGGTAAACAGAGGGTACCGATACAGGTCAGAACCACGTGTGCTTTCTAAGCAGGTCAGGGGATCTAAGCTGGTCTGAGGATCAGGTGTTTCTTAAAGATGCCCTCTATGCTCCCTGTATTTCTCTACCCCATTCTCCATTCACTCACACAGCCTGGGTGCTGGATTTATTTGTTTTACATTGCTTTGCTGTCCAATTTGCTGCCAAATCATCATCTCGTGTTGCTGTCTTATATAAATGTTAACATTAGCTAGCTTCACAATAACAGCCTGGAAAGGAAACATTTACTTCCGAGCTTCCCCCTGCCAAACAAATGCACAGTGGATGGGGTTTTTTTGTGGCTACTGGTGGTTAAGGGCATGGGATGTAAAATTCTAAAGCTGTATGCACAGTCAGTCTATTACAATTATGACCACGGTAACGTGCACTTCCACTTTGAGTGTGGAGGACATGACTCCCCATTCATATACAACATAATACATTCATATACAACATAATCTCTGCGGGTGTTTGAGACCAAAACTCTGCTACATCTGCCTGCCCTTTGAACACCTGCAGGGATGGCGATTCCACCGCGTCCCTGGGCACCCTGTTCCAACGCTTCACTGCTCTTTTGGTGAAGGCCTTTTTCCTAATCTACACCTCCCCTGGCGCAACTTGAGGCCGTTTCCTCTTGTCCTATCGCTTGTTCCCTGGGAGAAGAGACCCCCCCCCCCAACTACACCCTCCTTTCAGTCAGCTATAGAGAGATCGCCCCTCAGTCTCCTTTTCTCCAGGTCAAACAACCCCAGGCCCTTCAGCCGCTCCTCATAGGACTCGTTCTCCAGACCCTTCATCAGTGTCGTGGCCCTTCTCGGGACACGTCCCAGCACCCCCCAACGTTTGTCGCTCCCTCAGCGGTACCCGCCGCGAAGGGGTCCCCGCGCTCCCTCAGCGCTCGGGACGGAGCGGGGGCCGCTACTGCGCCTGCGCCAGCGGCGCTAACCCCCGACAACAAAGTCCGGCCTTCGGGAGCCTTCGGCAACGCTCGGCCGCTTCCGCCGCCGCCGCCGTTACATAAGGGAGAGCCGGCGCGCGCCGCCGCCCGCCTTCGCTCCGCCCGTGTCCTCGCGGAACCCTGCCCCTCCCCCCACCCTACACCGCGTGACGCTACCCGGGGATGGCGAAGGGGGGGGGGGGGGGTGAGGAGGGCAGGGCCAGCGCGTGCCTCCCCACGCCCCGCCTCCCGTCGGGGGGGGGGGTGGGTGGGGAGGAGAGTGGGGTGAGGAGGGGCGGGCGGTGGCACGTGCGCTCCCCTCCCCGCGCCCAATGGCACTCCGTTCGCCCCCTCCCGCCCCCGTGCGCACGCTCAGTTCCGGGTGCGGGCGGGGGGGGCCGGCGGTGTGTGTCTCCGCGGGGCGCAGGCGCGGCCGGGGACGGTGGCCGTGCGCGGGGAGGGCGGGGCGGAGCCAGTCCGGGGTGTGTGTGTTGGGGGGGGGGGGGGGGCTCCCCCCCCCTCCCCCTCCCCCCCCCCCCCGGGGCCCCGGGGGCGCCTGCCCCGCGGCGGCCCCCCGCGCCCC
>BJBW01014551.1:0-11026 GCA_004320125.1 Scolopax mira | reverse complement strand
AGGGGGGGGGGGGGGGGGGGGGGGAGAGGAGAGAGTGAGGGAGTTAAACAGAAAGTATTTATTTACTCTAGCCTCCCTGTCTGACCAAGCCAACACTTCCACCTCTCCCACTTTTAGCATTCTTTTACATGAAAAGGAAGCAGAAAAGACCAACCTCAAAAGCTGATTCCTCCGTCTTGCTGCCGCTTCTTTCTTTGAATAAAAGAGCTTTCTCAGGCCAAGAACACAACTACCAAGTAGTCAAACTCCTTATATCCGCAATTGCTGTCTTGCCTGCTGTGAGATAAGCATCAGGTTAAGAAACCAGGAACATCACATGACTCAAAAGATATCCTACTTTTAAAATGTAAATAATGTACTGAAGTAATGACAGTTTGGCAAAGAACTGAAGGGAATGCACTTGTCTGCTCAGTTTTGTTTACACTTCTGTGCATTTGCCACTTTGCTGAGACCTTTGCCTATTATAGCATATTTTTACAGCTGCTGATAGGGCTGGAGTTTTTTTTTTGTTTGTTTTGAAATTCTTCCCAAGAACCAAAATAAGTATACAATTATTTTTTTAATTTATTTATTTTTAACTTTGTGCAGTTTTAATTCACAGGATTGATTTTTCATTTGTCATTTGAGTGGATTGTGCTACATTAGAAATAAAGAGACATTAAAATCTAGTGCAACATTGGGGTAGCCATCCAACTCGTTTATTCAATTTTCAGCTCTGGTAGTATATGTATGAATGGAGGGCATCTATTTGGTGCTTGCAACTGAGAAAGGGCTCTGAGTTCCAGTCAGCTAGCTACTGTGGTGTTGAACCAGTTTCTTTTCCATTTCCAGTTTTCTGATGAAAAAGAAAACAGTTCGAGTTTGTGTTTTGAGGTGTTTTTTGATTAGTTTTTTTTTTTTTAATTAGTATTTTCTGTTGTTATTTTAATTGAATAGAAAAACCCAAATTTTACTCTAGAAATAAAATGTCTCAAAAATAATTCAAGTTGAAAAGACTCCACTTCTCAGTTTTCAGGAAATCTGCAACGTTGTCATTGTCACGTTGTCACTCGATTGTATTCTCAGTCCCAGATGTATCTGCCATTCACGTCATAAACTCTTAAGTCTGAGCCATTTACATTCTAAGTTTGGTCACAAACAGCACAAGGAAGTTAAGCTGGAGATAACATTTGACTTACTCCAGCTGCTCACATGATCATTTGACAGATAAAGAGCATGTTACTACTATGCTCCTGAATCCATCAAGCAAAACATAAACATTTTTAAAGGTTCAAACATGACCATGTCCTAAACTGCAGAGGGAGACTAAAGCCATGCTTCATTCAATAGAAAATTACAAAGGGGTGTTTGTAGCAGAGGTAGGCACAGCCACATTAGAACCAAGTTTAAATAATTAGGCTAAAGCTGATGATTAACCAGAAATTGTGGTGGTAACAGGTGGTGTGAGTGACACAGACTATGAGCCTTTTGAAGGAGAGGGCTGCTAGAGCCTAGGTGTGTTTTCTGGGTGCTACCTGGGGTTTTCCAACTTTAGGTATGTGCCAGCAGGTCTTCATTGATCTTCGTTGAGACAGGTCTTTCACCCCCATTGCAAACTGATGCCTTGCTGTAGCAAGCAGAGTAGCATCCTAAATATGGTGTTTCTCTGCTCAGGCTCTGCCTTTGTCCACCTGTGCTATTTTCTGCTCAAGGATGATCTAATTCAGTACCAGCACATCCAATCAGGACTTTTTATCTAAAGGTACGTACACTTAAGATGTAAAAACACAGTTGCATTTTTAGCTTTTGGTGATACAGCAGTAAAAAGAGTCCTGGGTGAAGCTGATGAGTGCAGTGGAGGAAAGCTGGGGCAAGGAAATGTTTTTTATGATGAGAAACTCATTAAGAAACCAGATTGGAGTTTCTGAGCTGGGGTTTCTGGTTATTTCTACCGTATTTAAGAAAACATGGCTTGGTTTATGTAATTTGTAAATAAATATTATTGCACGTAAGAAATACTTCATTTATGCCAATGGTATATTATTTTATAGAAGCAGGCTGCTGAGGTTACTCATTCTGTTTAAGACTCTGTGAAAAATGTTCACTGAGACCATAATATTTCACCTGTGAATATTAGACTTATTTATATACGTTAAGATAGCTCTGGCTTTCAATGTCTTAATTTGGAAATACAGTCTACACACACACCTCACAAGACTTTATTGGTACTTTTGATCCTTGACCTGTTTATATAGTAATTATTAACTAGCTTAATTCTGAGAACTGTGTTCACATTATGTTTTCAGACAAGATATTTTGGCATGATAAAATGATGCCTATAAAAAGTCAAGGTTGTTTTTCCTCAACCAAAACAGCAATGCTAATTCTAAATTCAGTGTAAACGGAAAATAGAATAAATGTTTTCCAAGTAGAAGAACAAACCTGGCAAGGAATAAAACATACTCATGCTTTTAAGTGCATAATACAAGTGTGCAGAAATACAGAATTTCAGTTTTGAAAAGTGTCAGAACATTTTACAGTCTATGATTTATTTATTTTTTACCTTTCATTTTGAGTTAATTCTTTGTTTTAACTGGCCTTAATCTATAATCTGTTTAATTTTAGGGATCTATAAAAGTGTATATATCCAAACCTGAATTTTATTTGAGTCTGAATTGGGACTGATTCCGAATGCCTTTTCAGACAAGGGCAAATGAGGGCAATCACTGACTGAATTTACCCCAGGATAAACTAAAAGCACAGAAACACCCCACCGCTAATTTAATCTGACTCGCGTAATAGCAGATATCAATGTTACTATCATAGTTTGTGTAAGGGTCAGAAGATTTACTGGTTTTAATAACTTAGTATTAGATGATTTTTCATATCAGTGCTTCCTTGACTTAAGTCAAGATGGTAGTCTCCTAAACTGTACTTGGATAAACAAAACACATTCAGTTTTTTGATGTTCTCTCTATAAAATAGGTTTTCCAGACATCTAACCATCCTTTTTCTGAACACTTCCAATTTTCAGTATCATTTTGGAAACTAGACTACAGGATTAAACAGATTGTTCCGATAATTGTCTCGCCAATGCTGCACGGACATGTGCCACCACTTTCCTGCTTTTTCTTCTTCCTGACCTGCTTGTGCCTTTGGGTCTTGAGTCCTTGCTCTTTCTTGCAGCAGTATGCTAATACTTCATATTTTTCAGCTTTTTATTTATTATCCTTGTTTCTGCAGTGCAGCATATGTTGATTTTTCTAAGCATGTATATATAATGTTGCAGATCTACAAAACATGTTTGTCTATATTAAAATATATCTGATTTACACTTAGACATGGCAAGTCTTCCCCAGTATTTCTTTAACCCATGATTTATTTTACATTATGATCAAATCAAGACAGAATCCTGTCAGAAACAGCCAGAAACCATGTTTCAATGCGTTTTACCACAGACTGTAGTAGTGTGTAAAGTCTAAAAATAATAGTTTGATGTTGCCAAAGTCTACTGTTGATCATGAAAAATCATACTAGTGTGAGTAAACTCCTATACTTTAACATATACTGAGACCTGACAAGGTATAGAACTTCCACTGCTGCTGCTAATCATGCTGAAATCAAAATGAATGAACTTGTGATCATTATATCAAGTAAGAATCAGTATTCCCTAAGTTTACAAATATTTATCTATATTTTAAATTGTCTCTCTCACACTGAAAGAAAAATCTTCCTTATTTGTCATCTGAAGCTTGTCTTTGCTTCCCGCTTCTGGTAGAGAGCTGGGAACCAAAATAGAGAGGGTGGAAAATGGCAGAAGCTGCTGAATAGAAATAGCTACTTCCCCTACCGTGAATTGTGTTATGCAATAAAAGTCAGCTTTTTGTGTTTTCTGTTTGCTAAATATTTTTGAGTGAATGAGTGGGCACATGCAAATAAACAAATTTATTAATGCTCTTTTGTGTTATCAACAGTTTTTGAAACTAAAGCCTGAAGAAAAGAATGTGGCTAGAAAAGAAAAGACTGAGAATATCACCTATAGATAGTATTTCTAGCAGAAGACAGGATAACCTAAGATAAATTCCTCTGCTAACAAATCTTGGGGTTACTGTTAAAAATATTCCCATTTCCATCACAGTAAAGCCTTGTTTGCCTTTAGGAAGAGCAAAACATTTTAAAGATACTGACATGAATAGTAGATTTGAGAAAAGACTGTAATCTTAATCAGAGAAGGATGAGAGAGAAGATTACATTATCAAAAGATACAAAGAGTGTTTATTTATTTTTAAGAACAATTTATCCTATGCTATTCTGTGTCTCCTGATGTAGGCTTTAAAAATACTGAACTTGCACAGTGAGAGGCTGGAAAAAAGATAGTCTTTTAAAGATAGACATATTTTATAGCATCATGGGGAATAGAAAAGATTACTCTTTGCATTTCAATAGCTAGCATTCAATCAGATTTTTAAAAGTCCAAAACCATATGACTTCCACCTTTTCTATTACTCAACAGCTTAATACACTGCATTTCCTGATATTTATATCAAATACCTTTAATCTCTTATAATATATGCCCCTTACCTGTTAAAACTGTATTTCCATATAATGAACCTTTCTATGAGCTTATGTCCTCAGACAGTTGAAAGCTGCTATTGTGTTCCTGCTTATTTCTTATTTGACAAAATTATAACCACTTAATTCTCTTCATTTTTCTTCCCACTTCATTTCTTACAAAACCCTCTAATTTTTTATTCTGTCTCTTCTCTGATTTCCTTACCCTTTAACATATTTTTGGGGGAGCTTTTCTTATAATGCATGCAATAGCTGCGACAAGGTTGCAGAAAATCCTTGCTTTGTGACTGACATCTGTGTCCAAAATCCTTTGAAGTCCATGGCTGAACTCCATTGGGTGCAAAGGCCACTGAATTTTATTTTTTTATAATTCTTGTTACATCCTCCAGCACTGTTATTCATTACCCCTGTTGCATCTCCTACAGTGCTTATTCTAGTCACTCATCTTCCAATTGGCTATATGTTTTATGTTGGGTTTTTTTGCAGTAAAATATTTTTACTCCCTTGGTGAATCTATTTTGGCCATGCTTCATCCATATTTATTTTGAGTACCTTTTTATTTCACTCTCCTTATTGACATTTCAAATCTTCTAGAATGAGCATAATCTGTGCATTTCATTAAGATCTTGTTTATGTCTTCTCTAAAACATTAATGAAGATAGAAAGTAAACTCAGCCTAGCAATGAGTGTGGGTTACCCCACTGGACATTTCCAACCATCTTGTTACACAGCTGTTTATTGTAAATTTTTTTCATCTGTCCTTTAGCCAATATCTGTCCCTTAGCCAATCCACATACAATTGTCTCCAGCCAAGCACACTTGAATTAATTTTTCAATTAAGATTTCATGAAAGCATGTCACATGTTTCACTAAAATCCAAATATCTGTCAATGTCTATACTTATTATTTTTCTTCCCTGTCTCCCTATCCTCCTTCTGTTTAAAACTCATTCCTTCAAGTGCAAAGGACAACAGCTGTTCCACATTGGAGCACATTGCTTGCCAAGTGGTAGACTTGAATTGCCTATATGTCTAAGGACCAGTTGGCTCAGGGTTTGCAGACCATGGAAAAGACATCTCTCTTCTTAGCTCTTTGCAGGGTGACTCCTTGAAGGAGTTACAGGATTGCTCTAAGTCAACCCTCAGGCTCATAAGTCCTCCTATGATTTCAGTTTACATACCTTGAAAATATGTTCTGTCCATTCCTTATCATCATACATAAAAAAAAAGCAGATGAATTTGTAATTGCATTCACAGATTTTCATACCAATGAGGGAAATTTCTTTCCACCTACAGCCATCTTGTGTCCACAGTGTGCCCAAGACAGCAAATGCAGGCTTCTTAAATCCAAGGTGATGTTCCACAAAGGGTCTAAGGATTTGAATGTTGACAATATTATTCCTTTACATTAATCCTCTGGTATTTCTATTGCTTTCTGAGGGACTAATCATGCAGTGAAGAGCTGCTTGTTGTTAACTAACAAAAAATCTAGCCTGGACATTTTAGACCTACTCTGTGTTTCCATCACTGAGGTGAGGTAAGGAAAAGATGGCAGCCCAATTTATTTATGTATGTACTATTTAACATTTTTTTATTTATTTAATTTACTGAAAACTGTCATAAAAATAATTGTTCTTGGCTATATTAACTCACTGTATCCTGGATCACGCTCATTTCAAAGGAAGTTTTATATGGTGAAAGAGATAGCAGCTTTCTGAGAACCAGAGTGTGTCATTCACATCTAGGCCAATCTCCAGCCACTAGAATGATTTCAAATGAATTAATGGTGAATAATTATAATGTGTTTCATTCTTGATTCTAGAAAAATATTACCAGAAAAACATATTATAATCTACACACTATCTGTATCTATAATACACACTTCTGTCAGAGCCAGAAACTTAGACTAATTGTCAAAGATTATGTGTTTCTTTTTAAAAAATCACATCTGAATCTATGAAAGATTTAAAGAGGCCTTCAAATAATGAAGAAAACTGTTGAAATTAAAGAAACCCAATGGCTTTTATTTTATTGCAAACATATTTTAGGACTTGACAAGAATCGCAGTGTTCCCCTAATTTTTGCTATAAAAGGGAAGTAAAACAACAGTTTATTGTAGCAATGCTTCATACTGCCCTACTTCTACAAATTGTCTTGAAGCTCTAGGGTAAGGATGGAACATTCATGTTTTTAAATTGGATACAAAAGCAGTTTCTATGCTGTGGCCGCTGTAAGCATAAATTGCTACACAGAGACTACCAGATATATCTAAACATAGTGATGCTCAGCAAATTGTGAACATTTTTTTTTTGGCCCTGCTTTACCTGCAATGCTTATAGTTTGTGCTCCTTTTAAATGCTTTCTAATGTTTGGAAGGTATAACACAGACCTTGAAAATGTTTCCAGCTTGTAGGAGCTTGCGTAATTCTCCTTGAAACAGAATCGAAACTATCTGGGCTGTCCTAAAGTTTTAAAATGTTTTAGCATAACTAATTTATAATATAAATTGGCTGACCAGCATGAACCTGGATCTTACACCGCAATTTTTTTATGAGGACATAATGTTCTACCGACAATAACGGAGAGAAAATAGTACTTATTAAACTTTCATTTGAGAGCAGCAGTGGGTCCTGTACCGTGTCATAGAGGTGATGCTCTCTCCAGACCCCACAGAGGAGGGTCTGAAGGGTGGCCTTGCCTCGTACGGCCTTGGACAGGTTGATATATTTGGCATGCTGGCTAGGCAGTGAGGTGGCCTTGCAGACACCTGGCGGGAGCAGCGTCAGTGTCTGGATAAAAGGTCCCGGGACTGCTCAGAAAACAGCTGAACACTTTGCAGGTGGTGGGAAGCTGCTCATATCTCCTCAATATTCCAGATGGCATCTGTAATAATTACATTTAGTGAGATGACTAGGAAGGGAACTGTGCCATTAAGAAGCCCTTGCGAAAGCTGTTTGAACCGACTGCTGTATTTCGCAGGCAAGTACATAATGTGATACTGAGCAATTAGACATTGAATTAGCAATTAGATATTGAATCGAGAAGATCTCTGATGTAGATACCAACCGTCTCTGGAAACCCCTTCCTTGCTTGTACCTTCATTACACTTCCTTTGTTGTTCATTACAGAATAGACTTACATTCTCTGTAGGAAAGAAAAAAGAAAACACAAACACCACCACAACGTTTTAAGACTATTAAGTGTTAATGATCAGATTGTAAGGTCCTATTACTTTATTTATTTATTTTAAGATATGCAGTGAGTGAGAGCAAAATGAACAGCACAACTTCTACAGCAGTATCTGAGAAGTCTGGAGGAGGTTAGCAGGAGGCTTCTTGCAAGAACAGCTTCTTGCATTCACAAAGGGTAGGAAGGCCAGTTGTTAACGGCAAGATTAGCCTTGTAATCATTTGATATTTCAAATAATGTGAAACATGAAAACAAATTAAGACTTGCTATGGATGAGAAAACATTACCTGAAAATATGTGCGTATACAGAGCTTAGCTACAGAAACAGATGCTGCATCAGAAAAAAAGGTATTTACAAAGATGTACGAAGCTGCCTCTGTATCTTACCTCTAAATTGCTCTAAAACTCCCATTAATTACAAATTAACTTTTAAGAGAAGAAATGTGTGCACACACAAATAAGTGATGTCAAATAATTTTGTCTTGTTTCTGAAACTAGCAGGTTTATCAAGGTTTAATTAGCAACAGTTTATAAAGAGAATAATTTTGAAAGTAATACAGCACTTATTTGGTTGTAGTGATTTCTTTTGATTTTATTTCAAACTGATGTTATGAAACTTTGGATTTGTTATAATAGGAAAAATGGCAGTTTTCATTATTGCTGTTTCCTTGCCTTAGACATGTTTGTCAGATTTTTTTCTATCATCCTGTTCAGTTCAGAAGACAAAGCAAAACCTGGATTTAGTGGAAACTCATTATATTTTTTTTTTAGGTAGCAAATGTGGTTTCCATATATACAGACTAGTACCTAGTTTCAAAGTAAATATTAAATTTACAGCAAAATGTTCAGTTTGCTATCTGGATTTTAAGAAACTGCACTTGAGTCATTTGAAGCCCACTGCAGTTTCAGCCCAGTCGGTGGAATTAGATATGTACATTATTCATGGTGTTATGAATTTTGCTTGTTTTGAATTATTATGAATATAATAATTTTGCTTATTTTTACAAGCTATCTCCATCCGTTTTTCCCAACTATAAATCTTTGCTTTTGTCAGCTGCAAGATTTGCCATTTTCCTAACTGGCCTATAAGATGGAAACGAGAAGGCAGTCAAGGTTGATGCAATCAGCTGTTTTCTAAGTAGGGCCTGATGGGTTTTTCAACCTACATTTTTAAAACTGTGTTTAGTTCTGCAAAGAAAACTTCGTTGTCCCTGATAATAATACTGATAATTAATTAAAAATTATTTCCAATAAGCCTGAAAATCTTTATTTACTATTAATAATTGGAATGTCTTTTGGACTATCTTTTAGAAAAGACCACGGAAGTAGACCTACAATACTTTGAACCTCGAGGCTGGATCTGAAGAGGAAGTTGCTATGACAGGTTCAGCTTTTATCATCCTTGCAAAAGACAAGGGCATACAGGAGAGAAAGGGTAAGGAGGTGAGATACCTACAAATCAGGCTCTAAATATACCACCTTTAAAAAAAAAAATATTCTGTTTCTTAAACCAAAGAAAGAAATAGGTCTCCTTAAGTGATTTTTCTCTATATTTAAATATCTGATGAAGTTCTTTATAAAATAACTTTCCTAGGTCTCCAAAGAAGGTTGAAAAAACTGTATTTTCCTGAGTCCTAAAACTCCTTACAGCATCCATTTGTTTCTAATGCTATCAAAAATGTGAAAATTATGGACAGCAGTATCAGTACATGAATTTTTCCCAAAAGAATCAAAATAGAACCACAAACGTTGGTACCTTATAAATTCTTCGTGATAAGAAAATTTGGTCCAAAAGAGTAAATAAATGGTGTCCTGCAGCAGGTTTTGGTTTTGTGGTTGTTTTTGTTGTTGTTGGTTTTGGTTATGTGGGGGCTTTTTGTTTGGTTTTTTTTTTTTCCACATTAATAACATTATTTCTCCTTGATACTGGATGCATTGATTGTAGAAAAACATGCTCGCACAGAACAAACTGCATGCTCCACTTGATAATGACAAGGAGGAAAAATATTGTTAGTTTGACCTTTCATCTTTGTTGGGAATTTCACTAGATAGATGTCTTCATATCTTTGTGATAATCAAGTGTCAAATATACATTGTTATCTAATCTTGGCTGCTTTTGGTGGGTAAAATGGACAGAATGCAGAGAACTAAGGCTTCTCTCGCATAAAAAAACCTGGCTAGGCAATGCTCTATCATCCCACATTTACCACAAGACAGGCATTTTTCACAAAGCTTGTTGTGAGAAAAAGGATTTATACTTATGAATTTTATTCAGATGTAGATTTCATGAGAGACTAAGTGAATATAACAAATGTGGGAATTTATATTAATAAAATGATAGTTTTATACTGATATCTATTTGTCCCTAACACAACAGGAATTCCTAGAGATTCAAATGATATATTAAAGCTCATTCTTGAGCTATCAGAGGTTAATTTTCAAGTTCTGGATGACACCTCGATTGTGAGATGGACCATGAAACCATGGCAAAATCAGAATTGCCCCTCTTTTTAGACTTCAACTAGAGGCAAAGTATTTTCTAACCCCTCTGCAGAATGGGAACTAAATACTGAAGCAGATATGGTCTCTTTCGTCCACAGGAAGAAGAATTCTACATTTCCATGATGGCAGAAGACACATGGGGGATGCTCAGACTATACCTGACTGTTAATGAGCTGGGAGTGCAGAGAGGTAGGGTATTGCTGTGAAGTTTGTCTCCTTCGTTTATATGTTGTAGGTAGCTATTAAATTCCTGTGCTGTTTTATTTGCTGCTTTCTAAATAAGCAGTTGGCCCATAAAGAGGTAATTTTATGGTTTACTCTGTGTGCTTCAATTTATCTTTCTGTTGTGACATTGATTTATATATTATACCAAAAATAGAAAGTCTGTATTGAAAGAATAGCAACATTGTGCACAAAACACTCAGTTCAAGCATTCCTTAGCTTGTAAGGTTACTCATGGGATTTTAAATCGTTTCACGTGGTTTTTTGCTCTTTGACATTAGTTTTCATTATAATATAACTTACTATATTTTCCACCATATCCTGCCACCTTCAACTGATATAATTCTTACTACTCTAACAAATAGACATCAAATATTGTATTTAATCTTTGCTTTTTAGTGTATAAATTGCTGTTATTTATTGTATATTCTTCAAAATGAGGTGGTTATCCCTAAATAGACAGGGAGAAAAATGTCATTACATGAGATAATTGGTGCTGTGATCCCCTTGAGGTTTCATGGCTCATCCTTTCTCCAAAATAAGAGCTGTGTTGACTGGTAGTA
>BJBW01014550.1:0-18385 GCA_004320125.1 Scolopax mira | reverse complement strand
GGGGAGGTTCAGGTTAGATATTAGGAAATATTTCTTTCCTGAAAGGGTTGTCAGGCCTTGGAATGGGCTGCCCAGGGAGGTGGTTGAGGCACCATCCCTGGAGGTGTTCAAGAGATGAGTTGACATGGTGCTTGGGGATATGGATTAGTGTTGGGTTGGTGTTGCTTTGGGTGTGGTGGGGTTTGTGGGGGGGTGTTTTTTGTTCATTTGTGGTGGAGTCTTGGTTTTTTGGGTTTTGTTTTGTTTTGTTTTTATTGGTTGGACTAGATGATCTTAAAAAGTTCCTTCCAACCTGGGTGATTCTGTGACAAAGGGCACCACCCCAGAGTGGACTTGCTGGGCCCATTCCCTTCTGGGCTCAGTGCTGCTCACCTGCCTGTCCTGAGCATCTGGTGAAGGTGTGACCCAGCCCCACGTCACAAAAGGGCATGGAGCACGTGGTGGGGAAGTCCTGCAGGAGCCCCATCCCGGACCAGCAGTGAGCTTGCACATAATCGGGGCAATTTGGTCTCCAAAACTCAGAAGGTCATCTTGGGCTCTGCTGCTGCAGCAGAGAGGCACAGAGAGGGCAGTGGCAGCTTGGTGAGGCCTCCAAAGACCTCTCCCAGCCTGTTGGCGATGGACAGAGCAAAGGTCCCAGTCACCCAACTGCCTCCTCAGTCACCACCTTTGCTTTGAAACTCCTTCCACTTTCCCAGGAGCAGAGATTTGCTGAGCTCTGGATGTCCTATTTCCCAAGTTAAAAAGCCACCAAACAAAGCACGGGTGGTGCCTTGGGGGGACATGAGGTCCTCGGGGCTGCCACCCACATCCACCCCAGCAGCTCCCATCCCCGCTGCCAGTACCTGCCTGTTCCCTGCCCATCTTCATCCACATGAAGCTTGTTTGCAGCTCTCCCCCAGCCCCGGGCACCAGCACCTTCGCATCTCCCCTCCCTCCCTCCCTCTCTCCCCCTCTGCTGCTTGCAGGGGATCTCTGATGGGACACATGAGAAAGGCTGCAAAACCCCTTTCTTTATGGCAGGTTTTCAGTCCCTGCGAAGCAGAGAGCAGGGTGTGGGAAAGGATTAAATGACAAAAAAAAAAAAAAAAAAAAAAAGAGGAGAATTCCTTAAAGCATTTGTTTAGCTGCTGGTAAATCTTTGCCATTCTGAGCCCCGTACCCCCAAATTGCCAATGCTCTGCTCATGAAATGGCACAGGGGCTGGAGACCCACAGGGGAGGTGGGGGGGGGCCCTGGGTGCAAAACCCATCTGCTGCAGGTTGGTACCAGTGCACGGAGCATCTCCTGCCCCAGCCAGCCCTCTGGCCAAGGCTGGCTTCTGCCTGCGAACGTCCTGTCTGTCCTGCCCAGCCTGTCCCTGGGGGGTGACACCGCAGAGCCCCCCAGGTGCCCCCTGGGGTCTAAGGTCAGCCCCTGGGTCCCAGCAGGACCGTCCTTCCCAGCAGTCCGCTTTTTCATCCTTTGAAAACAGCTGTATGAGTTTTCTGGCTAATTGAGACCACCGGGAAATGGTCCCTGGACTCACATACCTGCCCAGGGCTTGGCCATGAGCCCCTCGAACTGTGGATACCCCCAACAGCTTTGGAAAAACCCCACTGCGTGCCTGGGGACAGCCTCTGGGCAGCCAAAAATCCCTGGGCAATCCCAGGCTGGAGCAGGCACTGGGCACTGGAGCCCTGGGGGACCCGGGGCCGGGGCTGGGTGGGGGGGACACATCCCCACCGGCTCTGGTGAAGGGCTTGTCCAGGCTGAGTCCCCGAAGCCACCCCAGAGACTCAGCCTGGGCTCATTGACATGATAATACTATTAGACTTCACCAATTTGAAAAACAATAACCCAGCAAGAGCCCAAATGGGAATACTGGAAACCCCAGGAAGCCCATCTCGGTGTGTGTCGACATCCCCCTCCCTCTTCCCCCCCCCCTGCCCCATTCCCCCCTCCACATCCCCCTACCACAGTCAGAACTCTCTCCCCCTCTCCGATATTTTAAAACTGGATTTGGGGCAAGGAAAACTGGATTTGAGGTCAGGTGCAGCCCTGCCCTTGGGCTCTGGCTCTCCAGCAGCCGGGGGTCCCGCTCCCCGCTCAGGGCCACCAGGCTCCCTGCAGGATGAGGTTCTCCCAGTAGGACTGGTCCTGGGAGCAGTGTTAACAGGACTTTTTTACTGGTGAACCACCTGCCTTTGCTCAGGCTGGAGTCGTGGTGGTGCTAATTAGGAGGGAAATGATATCTGGTGTGTCCTGCCCTGGCTCAGGGGGTGGGGGCCTGGGGCTCGGGTGCTCCTTCACCCTTCTCCCGCAGGGCCTTAAAGACAGGGTTGAAGGTTTAGAATCAATGGCTGCCTGCTCGGTCCAGAGGAGGAGACCGAGGTCAGGGTGCTGGTGAGGGCCGGCTGGGCGTCCACAGGAAACAAGCCACCCCATGAGAGCACTCAGTGCCCGACTCCATGGTGTGGGGTTCAGCCCCCACTGACCTGTGTCGCTGCCTCCATCACCCTGCGCAGCCCCAGCACCACCACAGCCCCACACTGCAGCTCCTCCATCTCCCCCTGCCCCATCTGTGGGGCATCTCTGCCCATCCCTCCCTCAGCGGGCACTGCCATGGTCTTTGCCTTGCTGGTGTTCCCGTAACCTGTGTCATTGGTGGAGCCGTGGTGCTCTGGGGGCATCAGGATGGAGCTTGCAGGGCTGGAGAATGACACTCTTGGGTGGGGATTTGGAGGAAGCCTCCCTGGGCCATGTGCACACCTCTTGTCCAGGGTCTTCCATGGGGAGAGGTGGCACAACAGGAGCTGCCACCCAGGGTGGTAACCCAGGTAACCGGGTCTGGGTTACGTATATGGGCAGAAACAAGAGCTGGAGAAATGGGCCACCAGGAACCTCAAGAAGTTCAACAAGAAGTAGAAAGTCTTGCCCCTGGGGAGGATCAATCCCAGGGTGTGCCAGGGGCTGCCCAGAGAGAAGCAGCTTGGCAGAAAAGGCGCTGGGGGTCGTGGTGGGACACTGGCTTGACTACAAGCTGGCAAAGGCGGCAAACAGTGTCCTGGGCTGCCTCAGGAGCAGTGTCACAGCAGGGGAGGGAGGGAATCCTTCCCCTCTGCCCAGCACTGTGAGGCCACCCCTGGAGTGCCGGGTCCAGCGCTGTGCTCCCTGGGACAGGGACAGAGGGGAGAAAGTCCAGCGAAGGGCCATGGAGGGGGTGAAGGGACTGGAGCATCTCTGCTACCAGGGGAGGCTGAGCGTGCTGGGGCTGGTCAGCCTGGGGCAGAGCAGGCTCCAGAGATCCCATCAATACCCACAGAGAGCATGCCGAGAGGAAGGAGCCAGGTTCTTCCCGGTGGTGCCCAGAGACAGGACCAGAGGCCATGGGCACACACCAACACACAGGGAGGGTCCCTCTGAACATCAGGAAACACTTCTCCATTGCTTCATCGCAAGCAGGGATTTTAGATTGACCCAAAAGGACAGTTATTTTCTTAACTTGGTGCCTTCCTGCCCCAAGCAAACACTTCTGGAATCAAATGCGGAGTTTTATTTTGGTGCCATGCAATATCTTTGAAAGGACTGAGTTGGGTCAGGCCACCCTGCTGGCCACGCTGCTGGGGATGCAGCCCAGGATGTGGGGGGCTTTCTGGGCTCTGAGTGTATGTTGCTGGCTCACATCCGGTTTGCCTGCTGTCCCCCAGACTGTGCTGGTACTGGGGGTTGCCCCAACCCAGGTGGAGGACTCTGCCCTTGGCCTGGCTGAACTTCATGAAGTTCACATGGGCCCAAATAATTTGGGAAGTCGCTGATATTTCTTTCTCCGTCTTTGGATGAAGTGGTTGACCAAAGTGGATTAAGTGTTTTTGGGGCATGCACAGTTGGCAGCACAGGAGAACTGTCTCATCTGCTTGTGTTGGTGGCACCAGGGGCCTCCCAAGAGCATCAGCTGCTGGACAATGTGAGCTGATGTGATGGGAAAGGCTGCCCTCCAGGCCCTGCACTGCTGAAAAAGCCAAGAAGCCGACAGCTGAGCAAAACCAGGGGAAAGGGCTTAGTATCAGGACTGAAGAAAAAATACCAAAGCATGGAAAGGGCTCTGAGTGCTGCTGGACAAACTGGCACGTCCCCCATGGTCCCGTCTCCCTCTTTGTCCAGAAGCAGGTGCTGGAAGAACAGAGAACAGAACCTGTGGGAGAGATGCTCCTGGGCACAGGCGCTCTGAGCCAGATGTGGCTCCTGTGCGATCAGTGGGCAGCCCAAGGAGGGGTGGGAGGCACCACCATCCCCACGCTGCCACCTACATCCCCTTGCCCGGCCAGCGAGTTCAGCCAGCCTGGGGTTTCCTCGAGTGCAGGTTGGTCCGTGCTGCCAGACCCCCCAGCTGCACTTCTCGGGATGCTTCTTTGGCTCTACCTCTTCTTTATATTCAAGGGTGATAAAAGGACATAGGCAATGGCCAAAGAGTGGTCTCTCTCTTAATCTCCTTTCTTTCCCTGGTAATTCCTAGCATGTGATTTTCTTTCTCCTTTTTTTTTCTTGATTTTAACAGCTGCTGAGCTCTGACCTTTCCCTGGGGCTGTCTCGGGGCACTTGGAGCCCATTCTCTCACGCGTGAAGTCAGGGTTGATCTTCCCCGTGTGCTTCACTTCCCATCAACTCACCTGCATTTCGGTGCTTTACACTCAGCCTCCGAAGTCCTGCAAGACAGCCCCATCTTTTTCACCCAAACGACTTCTCCATCCACCTGCCATGAGCTCCAGGAGGTGGCGAAGGCAGGACTCCCTTTCACAAGGACCGTATTAACCCTTCCCATATCAACTCCAGCATCCACTACTTGGCTGGCACCAGGGTTGAAGGATGCCTTCTCCTGAGAGTCCTTGCGGTGTAAGGCTCCTTGCAGAGCCAAGACCTGGGACTTGGCTCTGGAAGTGGGAGAACTGTGGGTTTTTCCCTGACACAGCAGGGAACTGGGGGAGGAGCTCGGTATCTGCAAGGCTGGAGATGGGCTGGTTTGGGGCTGTTGCAGAGCCCGAGCCATGACCCTGGGGAGCTCCTGGGAGAGCATGTCCACAGCCTTTGTGTCCCTGATAATTTAGTTCATCTTTCCTTGTGTCAGCAGTGCCTGGAAAATAGAAATACCAAGAACTGAGGAGAAGCTTTACAACTGTGGGACAGGGGGATGCCCAGGGGAGGGCATCTCCTGGGGCCTGGTGGGTTTCTGAGCATGGACGGGGCTGCTGACCCCTCTGATCCCACCAGGATGCACCCACAGAGCTCTTGCAGACCCCATCCAAGCCTTCCCAGAGTGCCAGGAGCAACTTCAACACGCACTGTCCCCTTGCCAGGTTCTGTGTGTCATCACCCTTCCCCCCATTTTAAGTAAAGAAATTCAGGAAATTCATCCTTCCAGGACAGAGAGATGGGTTGCCTTCGATCAGCACTTGAGACAGCAGCTTTGGAAAGCAGGAGCCCCCCAATCTCCCACACCCTTGTCAGGGTGATGGTAAATAACCAAACCAAGGGGACAACCCTCCTCCCCATTTCTGACCCTCCCTGTTTCTTACCCCCCACCCCTGCCTGCTCAGGGTGACACAAAAGGGTGGCCAAACCCCTGGTATCCCCAGCCATCTGATGAGGGACTGTGGCCAGCACCTTGCCCAGTGCTTCTCAGCCCACATGTGTGCCCACCCCGACCGGGGGGCAGAGCAGAGTGACCCACATCCCATCAGCAAAGGAGAAAAATGACGCTCAAGCTGATTTTGCCCAGGCTGAGAGTGATTTGGTTTCAAAACCAGGCTGCCCCACTGGAAGGGGACCTGGCTGGCAGTGGCAGTGCCGTGAGGAGATGTGGTGCCCAAATCTGTCTCCCAAAGTCACCAGGCAGTCCATGAGGGAGTCACACACAGGACATCTCTGTATCACACCCATCAGGTTTTATACGCCGTGTCGGCATCCCGAAACCCTCACATCACAGGCTCTAAAGCCATAAAACAGCCAGGGAGGAGGAAACAAAGTGGGGATTCTTTCATGAAGGGAGTGTGGGGGGAGAGGGGAGAGGTGCTTTCTCTCTGTGCTATGGCCTCAGGACAGGGATGGCTTGGACTCAAGCCAGCCAAAAATGCCCCCAGGCCAGCGCTCACCTAGGATGCTCACCCCAGCCCCAGGGACCAGCCGCATGCTGGTAGCTTTGAGGGGTCAACAGCTGCCTGGGGGGGGGGGTCACAGCCAGTCTGGGGGTCCCAGTGGGGCGAGCCTGTGGGTGGGAGAGGCAACGGAGGGGAGGTCTGGGGCTGCTGTAGGGGCACACAACAGCGTAGTGACAGGAGCGCTTCTCCTCCAAGCGTGACCAATGTGGGGGGGCTGGTCCCGGGAGGTGTTTCCCATGGGGGGGAGCCTGCTGTGGGGCAGCAAGGGGGGGAGCCGAGGGGCTGGGGGTGTGCACAGGAGAAAGCCGAGGGGCTGAGCGGCCCCGGGCTCTAATCGTCCTTGTCCTTAGCCCCGTGCTTCAGGATGCGGGTGAACTCCACGTAGTTGAAGTTGCCCTTCTTGTCGATGGGCGCCTCCCGGTACATCTCATCCACCTCCTCGTCGGTGAACCTGTCCCCCATGGTGGTCAGCAGCTCGCGCAGATGGTCCTCATGGATGAAGCCTGGGGGGACAGCAGAGGGTGGCATTAGCAGGGGACACTGCGGGAGGGCTGAGCGACAGCTCTCCTTGTAGCTCTCCCGTTCTGGAGCCACTTGGGGACTGTCCCCAGGGGTTTGGCCCCAGCCCTGCATGCCCAAGGAGAAGGTGCTCAGGCTGGCAGCACGGGGCTGCGGGCAGTGCCCGTACCTGATGCCTCCTCGTCGAAGCAGGCGAAGGCGTTGCGGATGACGTCCTCCGGGTCCGTGCCATTCAGCTTCTCCCCAAACATGGTGAGGAACATGGTGAAGTTGATGGGCCCCGGAGCCTCGCTCATCATGCCCTCCAGGTACTCGTCGGTGGGGTTCTTCCCTGCCAGACACAGGCTGGTGTGTGGGTGCCCTGTCCCACCCCCCAGCACCCAGCCCCGAGGCCAGCCCCTGCACCCAGCTGCTGGGGTTTTTCATTGCAAATTAATTTGTTGGCCCATGTTCACCCATCCCATGAACAAAGGCAGGGTCTTCAGCAGTGCCTGCTGCTTCCCCCTTGGCATCTCTCCCCATGCTTCAACCCACACTGGAGGCCTCCTGGAACCAAGCTCTGCCAGGCTCAGCCTCAAGAGAGATGCAGGAATTCATCTGGGGATTCCTGGGACCTAAACCACAGCTTTTCCCTGTTCCCTGGCCACTGACACCCAGCACCACCCAAGGAGAGGGGCAGCAACCTCCTCACATGAGCCTCATGCTGCTGATGGTCCCTGGCGCTCCTCCTACCATGGATGCACCAGGGATGGTTTAACCTCCTCCGCTGAGGTCCATGTGCCCCCAACACCAGGCCCCTCTCTGCTCCCAGATTTCTGGCTCCTGGGAAGGAGGGAAGTCCCTCCCGCGCTGGGCAGGACCTCCAGAACAGGTTTGGCTGCCAGGTCAATCATTGACAGCCCTCCCAAAGCCCCGTGGGGGTACTGCAGGGGGCGGGAGGTGGGACCTGCAGCAAAGAAGAATGGGCTCGGGGTGGGGAACATGGCCAGACCTGCAAGTCTCAACCAGCTGAGGTATCATCCCAGAACAGGGACCAGCCTCTTCTGTCACCCAGGCTGAGAGCCTGGGTGGCTTTATCCCACAGGAGGGCTTTATCCCACAGGGGGTGACCCCAGGCAGTATTCCAGGGTGAGACGACTCAAATACTCAGTGACTGCTGGTGGTTGCTCCTAGGGCAGAGCTTCTCCTACCCCAAGGGTCTCTTCCCTTCTAGTAAGCACAGTCGTAAGAGCAACACACAGAGCTGCTGCCCTTGGGTGCATCCACAAACCATCCCAGAGAAACCTCCCCGACCTGATTTTGCAGCCAGCATTGGGCTGGCCTGAATCGGGAGGGCTGTATCTCAACCAAAGTCATGGTTCAGATCGTTGTCATCTCACCAAAGCTGGTGTGAAGCACTAGGTCACCCAGCAGCTCTCCTCACTTCCCGAGGAGGCGCTGAGGACAGAGGGGCTGAGGGACGTGTGGAGGCATGAGGGAGGGGGTCTCCTCACCGAGGGAAGCCAGCATGTCGTGAAGATCCTCTTTGTCAATGAAGCCATCGCGGTTCTGGTCGATCATGTTGAAGGCCTCCTTGAACTCCTGGATCTGCGACTGGTCGAACATGGCAAAGACATTGGAGGTGGCACGCTGAGGGCGCTTCTTGGTGGTCTTGGCTTTGGCACGTTTGCTGGACATCTTGGCGGCTAGGGTGGTACCTAGGGGCAGGGCAGCCAGCAGGAGCATCAGTGGGGCTGGGAACAGGCAGAGCCCAGGAAGACGCAGCAGAGGTAGGGACACATGACCCTGGGCGGCTCCAGTCCCCTGCCTCAGTTTCCCTGGCTGTCATACTGTTTGGCAACAGCAAGATAAGGCTGTCACAAGGTGGGACGTGGGGACAAGCGAGACTCAGGCTCTAAAGAGTCCCCTGGGAAGTCACAAGAGCAAGCAGTGCCCATTGGCACCCCTGCTGCAGGGCTGTCCCTGCGGGCTCCCTCTCTGCTCCCGGTGGTACCTGGGGGCTCCCAGGGCTCCCTGCCTGCACCCTCCCCCCCAAACCCCCAAACCTGCTCATTCCCTTTGAGTCTCAGGTGCAGGGAGAGAGGCCAAGCCCAGCAACCAGCATCTCCCCACTGCCCTCAGTCCCGGGGAGGGGAGGGGTACGGGGGCAGGTGCCTTGGCATTTTGGGCAGATCTTAGTTGTGCCCCACCTCCCCACTAGGCATCCTCTCCTGCTCTGGCAGGGCTGCCCTGGCCATCCCCAGCCTGGCTCCTGGGGCCATGGAGCAACTTGAGGATCCCTGCCCACCCCTCCCCTCCAGTCTGGGGGTGACTGGGCTCCCTACACACCCCTGTCCCCAGTCTGGGGGTGACGGGGCTCCTTGCATATCCCCTCCCCCCCCACACGGCTGGCTCCTGAGACCATAGGGACCCCTGCACACCCCCAGCACGGCTCCCGGGGAGATGGGGATCCCTGTCCACCCCCCATTTCGCTGCACAAAAGTAGCCCCCGGCTGCCTCCTCGGGGAGGGCTCTGCGAGGGCACCCAGCACCCAGCGGGAAGGGGTTATCTGCTCAGGGCACATTCCTCACATACCATGGGCTCCCTTCCCCCTCCATCCCGCACTCCGTCCATCCACCGACCCATCCCACCTCCCACCCCTGCCGGGCCAAAGGGCTGCCTCCCTCCCCACTGCGGTGCCCAGGACCCCACAGAAAGGGCCCGAGGTGGAGGGGAGAGAGGGCTGGTGGACATCTGGGGGGTTGCAGAGTCCCAGTGGGGCAGGGGGAGAGCAGGCAAGCAATGCCAGGACTCCAGGGCTCTGAGGACATATGCTGTTACAGGTAATGAAGCTGTGGAGACCCAAACGGGATCCGTATGGGGTGCTCAGCACCCCCAGTGACCACAGATGTTGCCTGAGAAGAGGATGCTCAGACCTCTCTCAGTCGAACTCCAGCAAGAGTAACTCAGCCAGACGCCAGCGAAGACCTGGCTGGCAGAGGGACGGTGCCATCTGCCAGCGCGGCAAAGCCCTGCAAGAAACTCTGGGATGAGAGACATTGCTCAGGGCCCTCATGCCTCTATCGCAGCCATTCCTCCCTCACACACAGCTCTGTGCCTCAGTTTCCCCATCTGGTTCAGCATCTGGCACGGGGAGCAGCTTAGGGGACAATGTTAAATTAATGTATCATGACTGAATTCTGCTCTGCTCTGCTATGTGCCCCTTGCTGGGGTGGGCAGCAGGGCTGCCTGGCATCCTGCCCCCCCTGCCAGGGGACATGGAGCAGTTAAGGAGCAGCACAACACGACCCCACCAGGCAGCTGTGGGCCATCAGCCATGTCCAGCTGCTCTGGCCACCCTGGAGTGTGCTCCAGGATCTGCTTCCCAGCTGAGTCCTTAATGCTGACACACCTGGGGGGGACTGTGGGGCCTTGGGGAGCATCTCCCCCTGCGGGACCCTAGCACTGATACAGAGCAAACTGCCTTCTCCTGCACCCCCACAGCTCCTGACAGCCTTCCCTGGACCAGACCTCCCCCACGGCTCTTTCCCTCCCCTCCCGCTATACCACTTTCAAGGGGTTGCAAAGGTGGGGGCTGGAGCAGCCACCAGCTGGGTCCCCCCCGTGCTGCGGTCCCCAGGCTCCCCTAGCTCAGCTGTGCTGGAAGGACACCCTGAGGCAGTGGTAACTGCCAAATCCCAGCTACCATGTCAGTGCCTGCCCGGCACGGTGATGCCCTGCCAAGCTCAGAGAGGGCTGGGGACTGTCCCCCCTGACCCCACCACCCACTCCCATCCCACCATGCCTGGCAGCACCCACTGAGACCAAGCCCTTCGTCTGCAGGGGACGTGCTCCACGTCCCTTGGGAGACAACTCCCTGTGACCCCCAGTGGCTGCAGGCACCAGGATGGAAACATCACTGCCCTCAGCCCCCTCCCTCGCACTGCCCGAGCTGCCCCGACTGGCACCCCATTACCAGATCACTCTGCCGTCCCCAAAATGCTCCGTCCTTTCCCAGTGCCCACCAGGAAACAGGTGTTTGTCACCAGCCAGCAGAGGAAAGCAGTGGGACCAGAGAGCCCAGCCATGCCCAGGGCTGGGTGGGCAGGAGCTCTCGCCCCCAACAGCCCATCACTTCCCCTCTGCTTCCTCCAGCATCGCCACCCTGTGAAGCCCAGTGTAATGGGGGTCTCTCTGTGTGCCCCCCAGGCACCAGCCTGTGCTGCCAGCCCAGAGCTGGCCCCCAGCAGCGGCGTGGGGCAGCTCAGCCGAGCAGAGCCAGGCTGTGCTGGGCCAGAGCCAGCAATAAAACCCCTGCCACTGGCCCACGGCACTGGGCTGGGCTTTCAAAACATGCTGAGTTATTAGCAGAATTATTAGCAGAAGACTAGAGAAATAAGCAGGAGTTTTTCTCTCACCACATGAATTAATATTATCCAAATATTTACCCTGCCCCAGCTGTGACCAGCAGCAGAAGCGCGGCTTGGCACCCTCTCCAGAGAGATGGTTCTCGTTAGGGGGATTAAGTGCAATTTTGACAGCTCATGGTTTTACTGTTTGATCCAAAATATGCCCTGGAAAGATGCTTGGTCCCAAGGTCCAGCTCAGCTCATCATCATAATTCTATTTCGGCTGGTAGCAGACCCGGGGCTGGCTGGGGCTTGGGAGGAGACTTTTTTGGGACAATGAAGGGAAAGGTGCCTCTTGCATGAGGCAGAAGTGATTTGCAGTGAGGCCAAGAGCGATTTGAAAGGGGTGATCACTGCTCTGCTCAAGGGCTTGATGGCCACACTCTCCTGGTGTTCCAGCCCATGCTTTCTGGGATTCCCAAAAACCCGATGCCCAGAACCGATTCGGGGAATGACGTGATGCCCTGCCTGCTGGGCTGAATTCGTCTGAGACAAATGGTGCAGCCACTAAACCTCCGGCTTCCTTCCCAGCAAGAAGGAAACCCACAGAGACCAGTCCTGCTCCTGCCACCCCCGCTGAAAGCCCCGTCCCCGTGCTCCATGCAGGCAGCAGAGCCGGGGAGGGTGGCACTGGGGTGTGACCCCAGCCAGCCTGGCACAAAAAGCCACACACCAATCTGACCATCTACACACTCGCCTCATCACCAGCTGCCCTTGTTCCCTTGTCCTTCTGCCACCGCTCCCGCTGAGATGATCTCCCTGCCCCTCTTGCCCCCCAGGCTTGTGCCTTCCCCCGTGAGAGTCAGACCCAAGGGGCCACGGGGCCATCTCAAAAAGTTCACAAGTTCATAAAGAAAGTAGTTTCGCTATATCAAGAAAGAGCATGAACCCACTGTTATCAGGAAAACGAACCACCATGTGTTTCCTCCTTGGTAAAACCAACCGAGCAGCTCCATCCTGGCGCCACTTCCTGAGGGTGCCGGGCAGGGTGGGATCAGCCGAAGGGAGGTGGCAGTGCTGCCAGGGCAGGCAGGCCCTGTCCCTCCCTCTCCTCCTCCCTCCTGCTGGTCCCTTCCCACACCTTCTCCAGCTCACTGTCCCAGATGGGAAGCAGGGGAGCGGGGAGCTGCTGCTGGGCCAGCGGCTGAGCAGGTTTCTGGCAGGTCTGGCTGACACCAGGAGGGCTGCCCAGGCTGGAAGGGGATGGGGAGCTCCCCTCGCAGCAGCAGCAGCTCGTCCCCAGGCCCTGGAGATATTCCCATTTATTCAGAAGCTACCATCACCCAGAATACGCTGCTAAGGGTTTCTTTCCCCAGGGTGGCTTCCCCAATGCTGGCAAAGCAGCTGCAGAGTCCACCTCTGAAGGTGCTGAGGAGGCTGTGGCACCACGGGGGGGTGCCCTGCATGGCTGGAGATGGACACCATCTCCCACTCACAGTGAGCTCCTCCCCGTCCCGGACCCTGGCAGCAAGGTGTGCGACGTGCATGGTCTGGATGCCTTGTTGTTTTCCCTTGGGGGGAAAAGCGACCTGACCAGCCTGAGACACGCCAGAGGACAGCCCTGCAGGGTCAACGGTGGCCCCCTTGGAGGGGTTGCAGTTAAATCTCTGCCCAATGGCCACAAAAATTATTAGGGGGTTGGAGCCCCTCTGCTCCGAGGACAGGCTGAGGGAGCTGGGGTTGTTCAGCCTGGAGAAGAGGAGGCTCCAGGGAGACCTAATAGCAGCCTTCCAGTACCTGAGGGGGGCTACAGGAAGGCTGGAGACAGTCTGTTCACAAAGGCCGGCAATGACAGAACAAGGGCTAATGGGTATAAACTGGAGAAGAGCAGATTTAGATTAGACATTAGGAATAAGTTCTTTCCAATGAGGGTGGTGGANNNNCAAGGTGAGGCTCGACAAGGCCCTGGGCAACCTGGTCTAATTGGAGGTGTCCCTGTGACTGCAGGGGGGTCAAACTAGATGGCCTTTGAAGGTCCCTTCTGGCCCAGATGATTCTATGATTCTATGATTCCTAAAATGAGTTGCTATTCCCAGCGAGCCACAAGACAGCTGGGACAAGCGCTGGCCCTCCCCAGCGCCCAGCCAGCCACACCTCCACGGGTTACGGCATCCTGTGGCCCAGCACAGCCAGCAGCTCCCCTCCCCTCTCCCGGGGGGCACCAGTGCCAGCGTGGGTGATGCAGCATCTCACACCAGCAGAGGCGAGACAGGGCAGCGCTGCAGCCAGGACATCCTCCCACCCGCAAAGTTTTGCCTCCTGCCAAGTGCTTCTCCCAGCGCCAGGACTGCCCAGGAGAGGACATCCCTCCTCCGGAGCCAGCTGGACACACGGACCAGGTTGTGGATTGCTGAAGGAGCGAGCAGGGAGCAGCTCATCCTCCCTGTAATTTCCTGTTAAACCATCCGTTTCCTCGAGCACGACCCTGCTCAGGAGGCCCTTGGGATGGGGCATTGCTCAGCTCTGTCCCCGCTGCCGTGGGCTGGTGCTGGGGGAACCACGGTGCCAGGCAGAGACACTAGATGACCTCTGAAGGTCCCTTCCTTCAGATGATTCTATGATTCTATGACACCAGGAGCCATGGGAGGGGCCCCCCGTGCTGCTCAACACTGCAGGAAGGGAGGCAGGATGCCATTCTGCTCCTTTTTTTGTCTGTATTAGAGATGGATATGGGAAAGGGAGTTTGGAGGCAAGGGGAAAGCAGAACCCAAGCCCCAGGCTCTGTCTCCAGAGCAGCCACAGCCACCACTGAAGCCAGTGAGCAGGTTTCATGTGGGGACGGGATGGAGAAGGGCAGCATCAGGGAGCCAGAGCCAAGTATGCAGTGACTCCTGGGAGGGAGAGTTCATTCTTGTCCTCAGGTCCCACCGCACACCAGGGACCTGGCTGAGCCCATGGGCAGACAGGGGGCTTGGCTGCAAGTTTCAGTAAACTGTTCCTGGGCTAGCTCCTTCCCACCAAGTTTTGAGGACAAGGACTTCACCGTGCCCGTGTGGCACACGCAAACCCTTCCAAAATGCAACTTCTGGGGCCATCGCGAGCATTCAGCGCTCGTGCAGATGCAGCAGACCCCATCACCATGCAACAGACCCATCACCCTTCTGGTGCCCAAGGAGGCTGAGAAACAGAACCATGGGGCAGAAGGTCTTCATGGCCTTGGGCCACCAGCACAGCATTCCCTGGACTGGGCTTGGTATTTTGGCAGGAGAATTAAGGGGCTCACCTTGGCAGGGGAATCTGGCCTCAGCACCTCAGAGGGGGAGGTGGCCACAAACTCCTCCTACAGCCGCACAGAGCCTGCCAGGGACAAGAGGAAAAAAATTCAAGTGAACTGAAGAAACCCAACCATCTTTGGTCAGCAGCAGTGGTTGTTGACACTTGGGGATGTTCCGCTCCAAAGAATGTTCTGCTCCAGCTGCTGCCTTCTCCTACACATCCATGTTTTAGAACTTCCCCGGCTTTTATCAGAGTCGTAACATTTTGTACCAAAAGGGCATGCAGCGAGGGAAGCCAAGAGGACCTCAACTTTTCATGGGCAAGGCTAAACAAAACACAAAGTTCCTCTGTGTTCAAGACTGAGGGAAACGAGCAAAGTAGAGCATTTCAGCCTTAGAAGAGTTTAGTGCCTGAAGTTGCTCTCAGGACACTGCGCAGATCTCTGGAGCCCGCATCTGGGCATCAGCTCTGGGCATCAGCAAAAAGACTCGGGGAAAGAGCAGATGTTCCAGACAGGAAGAGCTCTCACACGGCAGGAGGCGGGTGAAGACACGGGCAGCAGGGTCTGCCCTTGCACCGCTGCCATCCCAGGAAGCCGGGATGTCCCAGCTCCAGATCGTTGCATGGAGACCTGGAGAGCTTTGCTCTAGACCCATCCTCGCCTCCCCTACCGGGACATCCCTGCCGAGGCCCGGGGAGAGGCTCTCCCCTCCTGCCCGGGCAGAGGGGTGCCTGGCGGGGACGCACCAGGGCTTCTCCTGCCGCTGTCACCCCCTCCCCAGCGCTGAGCCCGGCTCCAGCCCCAGCACCGCGGCCGCGATGGGGGGGCCGGGGGCTGCTCCCTCCCGCTCTCCCCGGGGCAGACGCCCCCTCCCGTCCTGCCGCTTCCAGCCCCCGACCTGCCCCGGCTCCATCCCTCCCGCTCCGGCACCATCCCGCCCGGTCCCTCCCGCTCCGACGGGGCTGCCCCGCTCCCTCCCGTGCCGGCCGCCCCCCCGTGGTCGCTGGGCTCCCGTCCCGTCCGGCGGAGCGGGGAGCGGCGGAGCCCGGCGGAACCGCCTCACCTGGAGCGGAGCGGGGGAGCTGCGGGGCGACGGGCGCTGCTCTGGCGGGTCCCGGGTCCCGGCGCGGCCCTTGGGGCGGGCGGGCAGCGGGGCCCCGGGGCGGTACCGCCCGCCCCGTCCCGGCCCAGCCCGCCCCGGCCCCCCCGGCCCGTCTCGGCCCATACAAGGCAGAAGAATGCGGCGGGGCCGGGGCCGCGGGGCCGGGGCGGCGGGATGGCGCTCCCGGCCTTATATAGACGAAAGGGCGGCGGGGGCGGCCCACGCGTGGCCCCTTCCCCGCGGGGAGATGCTCAGAGATGCTCGAGGCGGCGCCCGGGGGGCTGGGGACCGGCGCGACCCGGAGTCCCCGTGTCACCGCCTCCCAGCCTGGTGACACAGGGGGACACTGCGCCCTGCGGAGCTGTGGGCACCCACGGGTGACACCAGCCCACGGGTGGTGGTTCACCCCGGGGCTTCCTGGAGCAACTCTGGGCCCCTGCCAGCGGGTGTGGAGCTACCTGTACGGCAGTAGTTGGGTTGGTTATATGGAGAAGCTTCCAAGACAACCAAGGCTGGCTGAATGCCTCTGTAATGGCCCAGGGGGACCAGTTGCAAAGGGAATGGTGGCCCGAAAGCTCAGCCGGTTGGCACTGCACCCTGCCTCTGCCCCAGGCTGTGGGGCCCCAAAAGGACTAGGTTAAACAATCCCTCAAAGTTACTCTAAAACGTTCCTTGGGGTGGAGAACAGCCAGGGACCTGCCCTGTTCCCAACCTGGGGCCTGGAGCCCGGGGGCACAGGGATGGGGAGCTCCTGCCCTTCACTGGGGACAGGCACCGGTCCCAGGGACACCTCTCCAGGGCAGCAGGTCTGGTCCACTTTTCCTTCCCATCAGCAACCCTGAGCTGCATCCCAGTCCTGCACCCACGAAGAGGAGGTCCCAGTCCTGTGGTGTCTCCCTTGGGAGACATGATCGCAGGGGGATTTGTCTTCAGTTTGGGGAACACCATGACATTGGGGCCAGAAATCAGCCTGCAGAGGAGCAGGCAAGGGGGAGAGGGAGTGTTTCTGGGAGGGATTCACCCAGCCCCGCAGCAGGCAGCTGGAGCAGGGCTGCTCTGCCTGGGGGCTCCGTTACTGCCCACAGAGAGAGGTGGGAGATCAAGGACAAGGACCATACCCTGTTGTCACCCCTGGTCACTTCCCGGCGTGGCAGAGCCATGACAAGGGGACAGCGTGGAGCACACTTGCAGCAGCACAGGTGAAGGGCAGAAATGAGCAGTGACACAAATTAACCATCAGCTGTCATTCTCCTGCAGGGCATCACTACAAACAGTACTTAAAACCCATGAATTCCATCACTGGCCCAAAATCAGTGGCCATGTCCTCCAGCAGCCTGGACAGACCCTGCCTGGGGCACAGATTTTGTTCCCGCTGGCTCAGAAGACCAGTGACCCGCTCTGCCAGCAGCCTGCCACACTTGGGGACACCCCAACCAACCATGCCCCTGTGCTGCTTGGAAGAGATCAGCCAGGACATTGCCCCCTTCCCAGAGCGGTCGTTGGAGGGAGGTGTCCTACCCATGTCCCCTCAAAGGAGAGACGGTGCTGGGTAGGGGGGGGGCAATCTGGGGCTGGCCAAACACTGGGGACAACACCCACCGAGAGGATGTGTTGGACGGGGTTAGAAACGCACCGAGCAGAGGGGAGCACAGAGCCCTCGCCATGCCCGTGATCTGGTTGGGGGGTCCCAAGGTTTGCCTTTTTAAATAAAAATATAAGGAAAGAGAAAAAAGAATGAAACACAGAACAAATCCCAGGAGTCAGACAGCCCAAGCTGCCACCCTGTGGCTGGTCCCAGGCTTTTCTGTGCTGGAAGAAAGGCCCAGCCTCAGCCGGGCACTGGTGGTCCCCAGGAGCCTGGCAGGATGTAGGACACCCCTCCAACCTCTCTGGTGGCCACTGTCTCCTGGTGAGCCCCAGTTCCTCACCACTGGGCAGGTGTCAGGGTAGGCCCAGGGGAGGGGAAACTGGTGAGGGGGGACAGTTTGGACATGGCAGCTCCTCACATGCTTTGCAGCCTCTGAAGCGGCATGTTCGTAGGGGGGGCTGCTGCTGGGCCACCTCACCCAGCCCCTCGGCTCTCCACCGAGCCCCCTCCAGCCCTTCCCACCCTCCCCTACTGGCACCCAGGGCTGCCCATGAAATCCTGCTTGTCCTGCTTCCACGTGCCTGCCATCACATCCCTTCCTGTTTGTAAGGTTGGAGCACGAGAGCTGGAGCAGGGCAAGATTTTTTTAAGTCCAAAAGTATCTTGCACTATCTGTATTTAAATGACATGGGCCTCAGCTGGAAGTGACGGGGGGGGGGGATGGGAAAAGGACTCATCTGCTTGCTCCCCTCTGGGACAACCACACACGGCTCAGGCAGGTCCATGTCCCCCTGAAGGTTCCCAGGTCCTGCTGGAATCAACAGCACAGTGGCTGCTCCTGAATTATTTAGCACTAAGCAGAGAGCAGTCGGGCTCCTGATTTGCTCAGCATGTCCCACATCCACTGGTTTGTGCAGCAGAAAGAAACGCAGGACCTGGGGCCTGGGGTTTGTTAATGGGAAAACAGTGAACCTCATCAGGCGTCAACGGGGACGTGCGTGGGCAAGCAAGGGAGGAACGGCTCCGTAGGAAGGAGCTTTGCAGGGCTCGGGCCTCACCACCACCTACAAGGTTCATTGCAGGACCAAGGTCTTCCAGCAACACTTCTGAGTGAGTCCAGCACCAGGAGGAGGGACCTGGACCCACACAGGAAATTCGGTCATTTATTGTCACAAACCCAGGCTGTTCTCTGGTGACCCTGAAGAGGATAATAGTGAATCAATGCCAGACAACCCCCCTGCCCACCCCACAGAATCACAGAATGGTTTGGGTGGGAAGGGACCTTAAAGTCCCCCCAGTGCCACCCCCTGCCCTGGGCAGGGACACCTCCCACCACACCAGGTTGCTCCAAGCCCCCTCCAACCTGCCCTTGAACCCCTCCAGGGATGGGGCAGCCACAGCTTCTCTGGCCAACCTGGGCCAGGCTCTCACCACCC